>BQNB010170229.1:0-13697 GCA_026074375.1 Tanacetum coccineum | reverse complement strand
AGTTTTCAAAATAGTTCCCGTTACATAAAGTAACGTAATACAAAATCAATTCACCATATATGTATGCTATAGTGTTTATATGAGGCATTACTTAAACGTATTCAGCCTAACCGTTCCAAACATCCAATCAAGTTCCAGTTGTATAGTGTGGCACAAACACTTAGTACCATGCACCCTTGTGCGGGGAGTGAGGAGGGGCTAATCTTCTAATAGCGCTATCCATAAGTACTAACGTCTCAAACCCGATGAGGGGGATAATGAGGTAAAAGTAGTGGCGGGTTCCAAGTATACAACAACATACATGCCAAGTTCAAGTTCAACACGTTTCAAATCAAGTTCCATACGTTCAAAACAAGTTCAAGTTCAAATGTGCTCAAAATATCAATTACTTCAAAATAAGAGTATAAAAATGACACATCATGCTTTCCACCCCAAAACATTTAAAACATGTATGAAAAAGGGGATGTGAGAAACTCACCGTAGATAGGAGTATCAATCGAGAAAATCAACAAGAAAGGAGAATGACAATAATGATTTCAACCGCGACCTATAATAATAGTGGTCCGCGTATTAGGAAGTTATAATAGTTAGAATACGAATAACTTGAAATGATATGGAATCATATATATATTCCTACATGTATAAATCCTATGTCAAAGAATCCATGCTCAAGACGCAACCTACCAGTTCCACACTTACATTTTTATGAGATTTTACCGGTTTTCCTAGTCGCTTGACGACGCTTAAAGAAATACTAAACGACCACAACCAATGCTCATCTCTCATTTCTAACCACCTATATGTATTGATAGACTACTATAATTTTCCCAAAAATTATAGACAAGCTTAACTATTTTTCAAAAATACAACCAAGCAACATGTCCGAAACAGGGTCTGCTGGAACCTTGCCAAAGTTTGGCATAAGCAGACCCCTTTAAACCTTCCAGAAAATTATGAAAAAATTACAGTACTTCACACATATTATGGACATGCTACAGATTAAATTTCGTTGAAAAATATTAAGTTTTGATATGTCTGCTCACTACATCTTTGCAATCTAAATTCTGGACCAGACTTGCAGTTTTGACAACATATCTTGTAAAGACCTTTTGACTAATTTACACATCTTTAAAATTCATGAGGCCTTTTTCGTTGGAAAGTAGACTTCTTGAACTTAGTTTTAGAGTCAAGAAACTCTATAAAAGCTTTTCGGATGACTTAGTGATGACACACGCAAGTTGACCCAAAATTCTGCGCAAAATCGCCTAATACAGAATTTGACATAACAAGTTTCCAAACTTTTAACTAGCATAGAAAACTCGTTTTTAGGATTTATCGGACGCGCGAACTAGCGCCACGAAGCTACGGACATAACCTATCATAATCCTAGATCAAAGCTCAGATTACCATATCATAATTTTTCCGACAAGTGCCTAAACTTTCTGATCTAAATAGGGGTTTTATAACACCTTCAAATCGCCAAAATTTCGCATCAATAACACTTCCAATATGCTCAAACCAACCAATTAATCATGCTAATTATCCTAAACTATCTAATATCCCAAAAAAGTAACATGCATGACCATCTATGGATTCTCGACATAAAACTATTCACATGCAAGAATATATAATCAATCAACACAAAAATTAACTAGGATACTTATAAAGATACAATATAATAGTTAGAAGATCAAAACCATAAACCCTTATGGTTTTTGACTTTGGCCGAAACCCACAAACACAAAACAAGGACCCGAAATTCTTGATTGGTTTCACCAAACTTGTTAAAAACACTAAATCTTGAATCCTTGCAACACCAATTATACCCAATTTGATCAAAACCCAAAAATCAAGAATCTAATAAAAATCAAGAATTTGAGTAACTTGATGCATGCTTGATTTTATTTGAAAAGGATGATGGGGGTTTAGTTTAGAGATGATTTGGGAGTGATTGGAAGTGTTTCTTTGACTTTTTGGTGATGATGATGATGGTTTTGGAGGAGAGGTCGACGAACACTGCTCGGATGAAAAGACAAAAGGGGAGAGACAAAAAAAGAGTCGTTGTGTGTGTGTGATTTATGGTAGGAGTTGAAGTAATAATAGGATTTGTATTGCAAATTAATTAACTAGCATCTTCCATATTTATAAAAATTAGAGGGTGTTTGGTTTTTAGTTTTGTTGGAGTAAAAAGGGAAATAAGGGGGTGTTTGGTTTAGCTTATTGTTAGAGTGAACAAGGGGGAGGGTGTTTGGTTATGTATATTTATTTTTTTTATTTTTTTATTTTTCTTTTTAAACTTTGGTTGTATATGTTCTCTCGGGGCGCGGGGCCCCAATTATTTTAGTTATGCGTTATAAATTATAAAAACACTATTTGACGAGGTTTTGGCCAAAAACCTGAGAAAGATCGAAAAAGTATAAATTAAGCTCTGATGCTTAAAAATATGTTTTTGTTGATTTTCGGATCGAATAAGGGTATAAATAGCCATCGTGGACTCGCAAATAATTAAAACGACGATTTTTAATAAAACCGGCTAAAATAATAAAATAAATTCTATAAAATTAGAAAATAGAATTTAAAGCTTGGGATAAATAGCGACGTGAAACACGGGTTGCACCTAGACAAGCGTTAAAAGCTAAGAGTGATACGACCACATAAAAGTGACTCAATAAATAATCAAGAGAGTCAATTATCATACGTTTGCTTTCGGTTACTGACCTCAAAGTTGACGGATGTCACACCTAATGATCCAACCTCATAGTCTACTACATGTCTACATGCTTATCTTCTTCTAACTCGTTATGCATCCAGCGTTAAAGGTTAAAATTCTTAAACTAATTGCATAAATAACTATATAAGAATACAAAAAACTCCAAGTTTGATTTATACCATACGGAGATTGCATGAATGGCAATTTCAGCATTTGCCTCCAGCAAGTAACACCAACACAACATTGTACCACACCTATAAGCTAAAAAAAGAAAAAAAAATAGTTATTCTGTATACATATGTTACATAACAAATTTCTCTTTAATAAAAACATGAAAACTACAAACCCAATTATAAAAATCATCAAAAATTTAGCAAAAACCCGATAACCCATAATCATATCAAATAATCAAATAAACTACACATATAGTCATGATTAAAACTATCTAGTACAGGGGAGTTTTACTTTGTGTTCTCAAATCAGACTATGCATTTGCAAAACTACATTATCGAATAGTAAGTCTCAACCGGCTTGTCAAACACTCTGTTGAAATTATGGTGTTGAATTTAAAGTATGATACATATCATAAGGCTAAAAAGAATATGTACCACCTACATCACCCTAAATTTGCAAAACCTAAACAAACTATAAGATTCAATGCAATCTAAACTACCTCAAACTCCAACTAAAAGCATAAACTGTAATAACCAAATTCGTTGTTAATGTTTTCCGCATTTGTTAGTATTATGACCTACCTCTTTTCACGCAAGAGCATTTACTCATTCCAACCTCGACTCTTCATGGTCCCATCATTTTCCCTACCCTGCACCGTAAAAAACACATAATTCGGAAATCAAGAATCTGCTCACTTCAAAATGCAATAAGATATTTCAAACCTTAAAACCTTTAAACAATTAAACCCCATAAACACCAAACGCCTCATAAAAAAACCAAAAAACAAACAATAATTAGATACAATCAAACTTACCCGGAAGCACCAACTACGCGCATTGGTATGTGTTTAATTACACATACCTTTATATCTAAGAAAAAGACGAAAACGAAGCCAAAACGACAAAACCGGACTCGGAAGGGAAAAGCAGAAAAAGACAAAGTCAAAGTCCAAGCCCAAGCCTGAAAGTCAACCCAAGTCAAACCCGGCAAATCCAAAAGTCAACATGTGAAGAAATATAAGTTTATGGACTAAAATTGTAAATCCCTAAACTTATATTTAAAGAAGAAAAGAGAAAAATAAAGACAAGGGCTTAAACTGCCAATATGGGAAAGCTATACTACAAGGGGAAAAAGTAATAAATCTGAGTTACTGTAGCATCTGTGTATGTAAACACTATGCCTTTTGTTATTTAGTATAATTAAACACATGACTTATTATATTAATAAAGACATGTTATAAAACAAGATAAACATGAAGAAAGCAAAATGACACAGAAATATAAATGTTTTCGGTTTTTTTTCGAATGACAAACTAAATATTAACACATTTACAAGGCGTATAATCAAATAAAATGGAAGTTCAAATGATCATATACATGAGGCTAGAAATTTAGGGGTTTGTTTGGGTTTTGATTTTGGCTTTAAATCAGATTCTGCTGGCAAAAATTCTGCAGAAAGTGCGGCGTACTTGTGAAAAGTGCGACGTACTTTTTAGGTTTTCAGAAAAACCGGGGCACAAATTGTATGTGCGGCGTACTTCCTAAAAAAATATGATTTTTTTGGTTCAATTTTCCAGAAAAATGTACGGCGATTTTTTAAATTTTGATTTGTAAAACAGTACGACGATTTTGGTGTGAAACCGACGCTCCTCGGGTATAAACCTGCAAAAATAACAAACGAGAATAGTGAAAGTACGACGCATTTTAACAGAAGTGCGGCGTACTAGAAGCAACAAAAGAGAGTTATTTAGAGATTTAAACACACGTAAGATGCACAAGACTAGCAAACAATCTGAGAACAACTAAAACAAATCCCCAACAACGGCGCCAAAAACTCGATGTGTATTTTAGAAGCATTAAATTTATAATAACTAGATTTACCAAACGATCAACTAAAAATACAACATTCGGGCAACTATACCCTATTCGAGTGTAATATAGTAATAGGTAAGTCCAAGTCGTTCCACGGGATTTGTAGCAATTCACAGATTGTTTATCAAGTAACAAAGCTAATTGATTGTCACATGTCAAATAGCCTAAATGTGTGTATATATCAAGCAAGATACCAAGCACAAAAGATATAGATTTTGCAAACTTTATATAAACAAATCATGCAAGTCATGAATAACGGGTAATTACCATAACAAACATATCTACCAATAATGACATAGAATCCTTTCGGCCTATATACTACATCATCACGAGCGCATTAAGAACAGTTTATATCAAATATGCATACATATGAATTCCTCCCAACCCGGTCGGTCAACATAAGGAAGGGTCTTAAACATTATTCTACTTGGGTTATTTATAGATTTACTAATCAATTCTCACAAGATTAGCACCGAATTGTTATAGACAGACAATGCGAAATTCATCAAGACAATAGAGCCTTTCGACCTATATCTATTGCAATGATAAATCAAAAGATAAATAATAATCCAAGTAAAACAATATCGAATCCATAAGCATTCATATTCACAAGTTATACAAATATCGTCCAAGTAAGCGAGACACAACCAAATCATAACCAAACCAATAACCAACATCACAAACATGAATAAACTCAGAAAACATATCAATATTATTAGTAAAGAAATGTACCAAATCCATTTATGCGAGTAATTCGAGTATAAAGTACCAAAACCAATATTTCGACTACAACAACCACTAGTCCAACAACCCAAGTATCCATGATCAACCAACAACCTATGCTACTGAATTAACCCGAGGATATGTCACGTCTCTTCAGGGAATCCGCAACGTGCCACCAAATGGAGTGTTTGGCAACGAGGTTTATGGTAGTGACTCGGAAGGATTTGGTATGAATCCTTCGAGTAATGAGTTTAGGTTATGTAATAGTGATGAATGGAGGTCTGGAAATCATGGTGGTAGAGTAATAATTCGTGGCTATGGTGGTGGTGGTGATATGGTGGTTCGCCATGGATTAAAGGGGTGTTTGGATCATCGGATCATAAGATCCTCACCAATCCTTCCTCCTCTCCCATGATCACTATGATTGTTATTGATCAAGTGTGTGAAGATATGAAATTCCTTGGAGTTTTGGGGGGTATTTATAAGGTAAAACTTACTTGGGGACCAAGCAAAGCTTGTATGTAGATGTTTTTGGGGCCAAATTCACGTATTTACTGTGTCAGACTGAAAGTGCGACGCATATTTTTATTTGTGCGCCCTACTTGGGATTTCTTGAAAAGAGCGCCGCACATTTTTAGAATCGCGGCATTCTTGGGGCAATTTCAGTACTTGGTCTTTTGCGTGTTTGTAAATAATTAAATTCTCTTCGCGTGGCCTTCAGAATCGCGTCAAACGGAGTTCGTATGACCGAGTTATGACCAAAACAAAGAACAGGTGTCGGGAGATCTTTATCTTCAGTTATTTTTTCGTTTAAGCTTCAAATCTTCGTGTATTCTTTTGTTTTCTTTTCTCACACGTCCATAACCTTCAATAGCAAATTATACTCTATTCCTATACCCAAAAGTTCTTTCATTTATCACAATAAATATAATAAAAGCATTAGATAAGCATATAATAAACATGTTTAATTTGAGCGTCTTATATCAAATCCCCCCACACTTAATACTTTGATTGCCCTCAAGCAAATCTAAGAAATGTATTTAAAATAGGTCTTGAGTGACAAGACAACTTGGTATGTATATTTAGTTATATATATATATATATATATATATATATATATATATATATATGTAAATATATTTAAATTTTGATATTTTTTATTTTTATGTTTATTTATTTTTAATTTTTTATTGGGTGTGAAATTATCGAATTTTTGTTTTGTAAATAAGCGCAGAAGGCGCAAGCACCCCCCACACTTAAGGATTTGCTTGTCCTCAAGCAAAATAAGGAAAAATAATAAGCTTTACAAAACAAACATAGAATTTAAAAATATTTTTGATTTTTAATATGCGAAAGTAGAGATGTTTGACAATACTTAACAATCTTCAAGCTGTAATAACATGACTAAGCACCTCACAAATAAGAAAAATTATAATTCACTCAAACACTCGTATGTGATGTAATAGAGGGTAAAAGGGAAATCACACTCAATTGCTCAGACATGATTCATTTCATACCATAGGCTTGTACAAGAAACAAAACTGCACCGACATGGCGTAAGCACCAGGTATAAATATTAAAAGAGGACTTTTATTCGGGTTGTAATGTTAGGCTAAGGGTTAATAAGGGTGTGGATAAGGCATGGAAAATATTTACTGGAAATGGTTTTATAATATACATGTCGACAAGTTCAAGAAACCCATGTTGCTAGTTACGACAATCCACAAACCCGCAAGGCTATTGACCAACCCAACCTCCATCTAACACTTATTCATACGACTTTTTTATTTCTTCTTTTTTCACATTTTTTTTTCTTTTTTTCATAATTTTTATTTTTCAATCCACCCTCATTCAAACAACTAACAATTCCACCACACTTGAGATAAGGATACACCCCAAAAAATACGAAACATGAAGCTGGCCATCTCCATCTCCGTTAAAATGGCACAAAACTTATAACAAAGTGTGAACAAACTATAAGCAAAAATCAACCAATCATACAGAGCAACTAGCAACCAACCATTGGGACTTTCGACAAGGGGTAAGGCTAGGCTAAAGGTTATATATTTTTGTATTTTTATTTTTTTCTGGATGAGAAAGATGAATAGAATGGCTCAGTGGGTTAAACTAGGGGTATCTAGCACTAAAAATGAGTGCTAACAAACGGGTTTTATTTGGGTGGTTAGCTAATCAATGTAATTAGCTAAATGAATAATATGTTAAATGGAATGGCTATTTGGGTTAAATCCTAAGTTGCCTCTTTATCACATAAAAATACCTATATCACGCGAACGTGATCTCACTGCGGTCTCGTAATGATTTCAAGCACAAGTTCTAGAATCAATAAATCACCGGCACACTCATAATCAAAGGAATCAAGCATAAAATACGTATGCTATATACAGGCTCAAAATCCTCACATATTTACTGGAATGGTTATAAATGCGCAAGTAATGTTATCAATCCCGAGTCGGATCTGCTTTATCAATCGGGACACATCTCTGATTTCAAAACTTTATTTATTTACTATGTTTTTATTCTAATATATTAACCTAAGTGGCAAAAAAATTTAAAAACAAGAATAGATTTTTAGATTACCGAGGGCGAACAAAAGTTACAAATTAATAATGAGTCTGATTTTTCAATTCATTTCCCCCCCCCCCCACACTTAAGTTGAGCATTATGCGTAATTAGAAAATAACTTAAAAGTGGGACAAACGGGAAAAATAAATATAAGAGAAACGAGACTTCCCGGGGCTCATAAGTGCTCAGTTGAATTCTGAAAGATACGACGCTAAACGAAACGCCAAGCATGTGTATTCTACCACATGTAATATACTGATCCAAATATATCACATCCCCAAGTGATAAGATGCCAACCACCAATCCAAGCTCCACCTGTTTTATTTAATCTGCAAAATAAACTAAACTACAAAAACCGTAAAATACTAAAGCACACTTTCGTAGGCACCACAATTGCATTTAGCATATGCAACAAGCCTTTAAACCCCTCGGTGGCCTGAGTGAACGAGTTATAGTCCCGTGAGGGTTTTCAGCGAACACACCGTTCAAAACATTTTCTTTTATATTTTCTCTTTTAAAATTTTATTTATTTAAGGAAAATCTAATTACTTTATTTCAAACATTCAACGCATACGAAAGAAAAAATAAAATCTTTTTGGATTTTTAAGTTTTAGACAAAACACGCATCAAACACGTAATTAATAAGAAAACTTAAAACTACTAATAAATAAATTCACATATAGAGATTAAAACAAATATTTTTGGGTTTTTAATTTTTTTAGCACAAGCATAAATCAAACACACAATAATTATATAACTTATAAAACAAATAATTTACAAAATTATCATTATATATTTTATTTTATTTCATTTATTTATTTATTTAATATTATTTACTTGTCATATATTTTTTTGCATAACAAAATTGTGTCACATTTAAAAGAAAGTGCGGCGTACAATGAGTCTAATTTTTTTATTATTTTTAAAATATTCAAAAACAAGATGGCTGCAAAATTTACAAAAGTGCGCCGCACACAGACAACTGTGTGGCGGTTTTATTAAGATAGAAAACATTTTTAATTTTTTTTCTATTACACTTTATTAGTTAAGAACACATATATGAACAGATACAAACAAACAGACTAAAATGAAACAAGAAAATCTTTTTTAGATTTTTATAGTTTTAACTTTTTATTTTTATTTATTATATGGTCATACCTATAAATACACAAGCAAGCAAACATGCAAACACAAAATAAAACACATAACACATAACATATAAACAGTCATACAAACACACAGACAAGAACATTATTAAAAAAATGAAACTTCGTTTTAGATTTTTATAGTTTTTACCATTTTTACATAATAATGCAAACAAACACACATAAACAAGCAAACTAAGATTCATAAACAAATAAAAACATTTAACAATTATTCACATAACATAAAAAGAAAATGCATATGATTTATTTTTATACAAAACTGACTCTTTTTGTTATTGCAGGTGCAATGTGCGACACACAAAATTAATTGTGCGGCGTACTTATTGCAAAATTTTCGAAAAATATATTTTTCACAGATGAAATGCAAGAAATATAAACAAACTAACAAAACACATGTTTATTATATCAACAGGAACATGTAAGAAAACAAAATAAGCAAAAATAATTTAGAAATAAAATCCTTTTGGTTTTTTTTAATGACAACTAAATATTCCCAAATATACGAGGCATATAATCAGATAAAACGGAATTTTAAATGATCATAAATCCTAAGCTAACAGTTCGGGGTTTTGTTTGGGTTTTAGTTTTGGTTTTAAATCAGATTTTACTGGTGAAAATTCTACAGAAAGTGCGGCGTACTTAGGTAAATTACGGAGTACTTGGGTAAAGTACGGCGTACCTTCTGGGTTTTCAGGAAAATCGGCACACAAATATATTGTGCGGCGTACTTCCTGAAGAAAAAATAATTTTTTTAGTTCAGTTTGCTAGAAAACTGTACGGTGAGTTTATAAGTTTTGAGATTTCAAGGAATTTAGAACACGAAACACACGTGAGATGCACAAGAACAAGCAAACAATCTGCAAACAACTAAACAAATCCCCGGCAGCGGCGTCAAAAACTTGATGTGTGTTTTTTACAAGTTTTAAATTTATAATACTAGAAATACCGATTTTTACTAAAAACACAACACTTGGGCAAGTCTACCCAATTCGAGTGTAATATAGTATTGGCTAAGTCTAGGTCGTTCCACGGGATTTGTAGCAATTCACAGATTGTTTATCAAGTGACAAAGATAAATGATTGTCACGGATCAAATGGCATAAACGTGTGTATAAAGCAAGCAAACTACCAAGCATAAGAGATATAGATATTGCAAACTTTATATAAACAAAATCATACAAGTCATAATTGACGGGTAATCGTAATAACAAGCATATCTACCAATGATAACATAGAATCCTTTCGGCCTATATACTACATCATCATAAGTGCATTAAGAATGATTTATATCAAATATGCATACATATGAATTCCTCCCAACCCGGTCGATCAACATAAGGAAGGGTCTTAAACATAATTCTACTTGGGTTATTTATAGATTTACTAATCAATTCTCACAAGATTAGCACCGAATTGTTATAGACAGACAATGCGAAATTCATCAAGACAATAGAGCCTTTCGACCTATATCTATTGCAATGACAAATCAAAAGATAAATAATGATCCAATTAAAACAATATCGAATCCATAAGCACTCATATTCACAAGTTATACAAATATCGACCAAGTAAGCGAGACACAACCAAATCATAACCAAACCAATAACCAACATCACAAACATGAATAAACTCAGAAAACATATCAATATTATTAGTAAAGAAGTGTACCAAATCCATTTATGCGAGTAATTCGAGTATAAAGTACCAAAACTAATATTTTGACTACAACAATCACTAGTCTAACAACCCAAGTATCCATGATCAACCAACAACCTATGCTACTGAATTAATGCAAGGATATGTCATGCCTCTTCAGGGAATCCGCAACGTGCCACCAAATAGAGTGTTTGGCAACGAGGTTTATGGTAGTGACTCGGAAGGATTTCATATGAATCCTTTGAGTAATGAGTTTAGGTTATGTAATAGTGATGGATGGAGGTCTGGAAATCATGGTGGTAGAGTAATAATTCGTGGCTATGGTGTTTCTCCATAGATTAAAGAGGTGTTTAGATCATCGGATCATAAGATCCTCACCAATCCTTCCTCCTCTCCATTGATCTCTATGATTCTTATTGATCAAGTGTGTGAAGATATGAAATTCCCTAGAGTTCTAAGGGGTATTTATAGGGTAGAATTTGCTTGGGGACCAAGCAAAGCTTGTATGTAGACGTATTTTCGGCCAAATTCACGTATTTACTGTGTCAGACTGAAAGTGCGGCGCACATTTTTATTTATGCACCGTACTTGGGATTTCTTGAAAAGTACGCCGCACATTTTTGGAAGTGCGGCGTACTTGGGGCAATTTTAGTACTTGGCCTTTTTCATGGTTGTATATAATTGAAATCTCTTTGTGTGGCGCTAGAATCGCATCAAACGGAGTTCGTATGACCGAGTTATGATCAAAACAGTGAACATGTGTCGGGAGATCTTTATCTTCAGTTATTTCTTCGTTTAAGCTTCAAATCTTCATGTATTCTTCTGTTTTCTTCCACGACACGTACCATGAACCTACAATAGCAAATATACTCTAATCTATACCAAAAGTTCTTATATTTAACCAATAAATATACATAAAATCATAGATAACGCATATAAAAACATGTATAATTTGAGCGTTATCACTTATATCCTATTCTGAAAAACTTGAGTCTACTTACAATACCATCATCCTTGATTGTATGATAGTGTTGATACTTGAGGTTGAAGATAGACTTTTGTTGTTTGAGGAAGAGATTGATAATGATTTTGGTGAATCGAGGGAATGGCATGTTTTCACGTCTTGATATATTCTCCTTCCTGTGATCAACATGGAAAGCAAGATCTTCCCAAATAAACTTAGGATAATCAACATTCTCTTTGTAGAACATGCCCTATATTATATCAATTCTGGACTTTCTAAGTTTATCATTGCTTGTTGTCTTTCCAGAGAGACATTTGTTGATTATTACTGACAGAGTTCTCCATGGCTGATGCATGTGATCCACAAACATGTTGGTGTGCTTGTACAGCAGACCTTTGTATCCAAGCTTAATGAGAAAAGAAAGTGTAGTATCATCATCTGGTACATCAGTGAAGTTTACCCCTTCCACTCTTGGACAAATATCAAGAATCGTCCTAAAGACATCAGCATTGACCACACACTTCTTGTTGGCTAAGAGGAATTCATAAGAATCTGTGCCTTGAACCTTCTTGATAGAGTACAAGAACTACTGCATAAAGATTTTTGGGACATCTACAGAGATAGTGAAAGCCTTAAAGCACGGGGAGTTCTTGATAAGATCAATGACCACTTGAAATGTCTCTTCCTTCTATAGCATTGTGGTTTCTAGTCTAACATTGGTAGAGCTAATCTTAACTCTCTTAGTGAATGGAACCCATTTTTCATCACGAGCAGCAACTTGTTGTGTTTCTTGAGGATTCTTGATTCTGCTTAAGAAATCATCAATACAGTTTATATACACAACAGATATATTTTACTGATTAGCATGGTTATCCTTGATGATATTATTGATCTATGATTAGGTTTCATGCAAACGTGACAGAATTACTACACTCTATGAATAAGTCAACTAAGGTCAATTGTCAAAGTCAACAGAAAAAGTCAACAAGACATTTCCAAGGGAGCTTAGGATACACATTCAATCAGAGAGAAAGTAATGAACATTCAAGAATAGCAACCATAAGCAAGTATTACACAAATTTTAAAAAATATGGGCATATTTTCTTTTCGTAATAATGTCATATTTCGCTTGGAATATGTACTGTGGGACCTGTCATGTTTCGGCTTGAAATCATGTCTTTCTTGTATTCGCTTGAAAAGGAATTTTCATTTTTAGTTAGATTAAGGGGAACTGGTATTCGCTTGATTGAGTGATCTAGCTTCTCTTTGGAACGCGTGGATACTTGTTTCGCTCAGAAAGAAGTTTCGCTTCGTATTCCCCTACTATTTTTCGCTTCAGTATCATTCAATAATGTGGTTTCGCTTCATTCAAAAAATACTTAACTCAGGTTTTACCAATCTAAAACCACTAAGCAATTCTATTGTTTCATTACTAAATCTTTTAATCAAGAATATCACATAAAATCACAAAATCACAGATTTAAACAACTTTTAAGCATGCGACTCAAAATTCGAAGCACCCATAGGAGAGAGACATAGGAAACATTACAAGGACAGTTGGACATAAAATAAGCACTTAGGGGCCTACGTTAGTTTACAAATACATTTCACACCAAATGAGCAAACTTATACACAGTTAATAGTTTTCGCACGCCTAGGAGACAACTTTTCCAGTTAAAAGAATTCTAAGGAGGCTAAAACTAGTGACATGGGTATAAACATGCATCATAGATATTACTTGACACAAACCCATGAAAATTCAACCATACAACACATGTTTCGCTTTATTCATAACACAAAAATCAAAATATCTAACGAATACGTCTGAGATACCTAAAACTGTTTCAAAC
>BQNB010170228.1:3341-13697 GCA_026074375.1 Tanacetum coccineum | reverse complement strand
CATTAAATGATTAGTCTTTGACAGCTTATTGTTTGCTTCTTTAAAACGCGTGTTTGATGATTCTAAAATTTTATTTGTGTTTTTGAAATCCTCAATTTGACTTGTTAAGTTATCAATTAAAATTTTGTTTGATGATTCCAAAAGTTTGTTACGGTTTTTACTGTCATCAATTTCACATTTTAATTTCTTAATTAAAGAAGCAAGCAAATCACGTTCTTTAGCAAGATCATCATTATCATCCTGGTCATCCTGTTCTCTATCATGACTCATATCCAATGAATCAATAATTATATCATGTTCATCTAGATATGTGTCATTAACAGATTCAGGTTGTTCAGGATGTTCTTTTTCATTGGCAAACACATTATAGTTATCATCATCATGTTATACCTTTTGTAGTGGCTCAGCATCAAAGATGGGTCCAGAATTATCAGCAGCATCTGGACTAACCTCTTAAATTTGTGCCATGTACAGAATGTGCTTTCAATTCCTGATCATTAGGTTCATCATCAGTGTCATCCCTCCAATCAACTTGTTTAGCGCTCAACTGGATTTTAGCTTCCTCTTGCTTACATAATAGCATCTTCTCTTTGTCATAAGCTGCATCCTTTGCCCGTTTGGGTTTCTGACATTCCCTTACTACATGCCTATATTCCTTGCAATTATAACACTGAATCCCAGATTGCTGCACTACCTTTATTCCTACAGTCTCCCTAGCCCCAACAACATTAATTGCCCTTTGATTATCATATCCAGTTCCTCTGTTGATTCTTGGAGTATTATCCTGATTTGCTCTACTGGTGTTTGATGAAGTTCTGAGGTTGTTGTTGGTAGGTTTGGTAGATTTTCTTGAATGATAGATAAATTAAAGCCATGAGTTTATCAATCTCCTTTTCCTTTGATATTTCATCGTCTTCAGCAACCATGGCAGGTTCTTGATCATATGTGGGTTGAGGAGAGTTGACAATTTCTTTACCTCTGTTTCTGGTAGCAGCTTGTTGTGATTTGGTTGAGAAATTTAACAAAACATGTACCAATTACTAAAAAATCTTTTTTATTAGGTACACTTTCTCTTTGTGGTATTCCACCTCTTGCTTGTTTTTGGTCGAAAGATGAAATTCTTAATGATAGTTGGTTGTATTCACCTATTTTTGCAATAATAGCTTGGTCTACCACGGGATTAACCACATTTTATATGTGTCGAATCTATTTACTTACTTTTGAAGGACATTTAAACGTTCATTTTCAAAATTACAGTGGAAAAAGGAATACCCCCTTGTATTCAATATCTCTATGGGGTAAAGAGGGTTCAAAAATAAGTAACAAAAACTTTTGTTTGGGAGTGTAGTGAGTAGGATGGTTTTGAGGATGGTAAACTGGTTGTTGTTGAGCAACAAATGCAATTGGATTAGGAGTACGTGCTAGTCTTTCAGCTCTTATCTCGTTGACTTCATTCTAGTGTTGCTTCAGGATGTCAGAAAGTTTATGGTAGGAGACAGTCTTCAATTCTTGACTTTGCTTAACAAGCGTCACAAACCTTTGCCATTTTGGTTGTAATTGAAGTAAGAACTAAACATTCACTTGATGATTGGTAACATTACACTTATTTCTGACAAGCTCATTCATCATTTTGTAGAACCTTGAGTAATACGATTCAAGTGATTCACCATCCTACGATGTAAATTTTCCAAACTCCCAATACAAATTGGTTTCAAGATCTTGAACATTGATTGTTTCACCTTGTTTTAACCTTTCAATGGCTTTCCACATCTCACATGCATTTGGACAAGCATCAACTGTGGAGTAGATATCATTATCTATCCTTGTGAGAATTAACTAAATAGCTTCAGCTTCAGCATTCAGTTGATCCCGTATGTCTTGTGAAACATTCTTGTAGGTTTCCATATACCCTTCTGTACGAGTGTCTGAACTACCTTCTGAGACTGGACTTGTTTGTTCAACCCATGTGAATATGTGAGGTGGATTGGCAAGACAATAGTGGATAAGTTCACTATTAGGTTTGGTGTCTATGTATCTCTTGATTCTGGATTTTCATTGAACGTAATTAACCGGTGCTAACATTGGTGGACGGTCTTTACCACCTGCTTCCATGATGGCATTGTGAAGAGCATTTGATGTTTGAGTTTGCAAATTGGTATTGGTATTTGACATTTTGGTGTTGTGGATGGATATCGAATCTTAAGTTTATAAATTTGATTGTGTTGTGGTTTAAGTATGGAAATCTATTTCACGGGATTTTACAAGTCTTGATGAAACCGAGAAAACAAGTGAGTATTTCGCGGGATTTTACTAAATCAAGAGGAAACCGTGAGAAAATAGAATTGATTGTCCTTGAAGTCGAAAACTGTGTTTTACCGAAAATGCCTTAACAGAATTTGGTGTTATATTTGAACTGAAATTGAAATTCAGGTAAAGTATCGAAAATGGCAACACTTATGTATAAATCGCCTTATATGAAGTGTGTATAAATCGCCGTATTCCAACAGGCGTATAAATCTCCCTATCAAACAGACGTATAAATCGCTGGATCATACAGATGTATAAATCGCCGGATCAAACAGACGTATAAATCGCTGGATCAAAGAGTGTATAAATCGCTGGATCAAAGAGTGTATAAATCGCCCTGTTCAAAAATCGTATAAATCGCCGGATTTAAAAGCATATAAATCGCCGAAATCAAAAAAACGTATAAAAAGCCGTATTCAAACTACGTATAAATCGCTGGCTTCAAAAAGTACATTTTTTCAAACACTAAAAAGACACACTTTTTGACACTTTTGATGATTTCTTTTGTAAAACTAGGAAGATCTAAGAAAGTCTTAACATAAAAATTCAAACTTTTTGATTTTTAACACAATTTTTTTTACTCTTTTTGGATTAAAAAGGACGATTTAAGCTTAAAACTACTTGAAAGATTCTTGTTTCTACAAGAAAAACGACTAGACTAATAAGCTAAGTAACTTAATCTATAGAAAACAAGAAAGTTTGACCAATATAAGCTCGAAATAAGCTCTAATAAGCTATGGGTTGCTTTTGAGAACCACGAACCACAACAAAAACCAATATAAACCCCTTTGGCTCTTGATACCACATGTTATCCCAAATACTTAATCCATATCACAACTAGAATAAGCAATCATATGATCCTATGATCCGAATAAGCAAAGAAGAAAAGAAAAAAAAGTAGAAAGAAGTTTAGAGAGGGAAAGTAGAGAGAAACAAGAGTGGTATGATTATTATGTGAGAAATGGTAACCAACACCACCCTAACATGCTAGGAGGGGTTTATTTATAGTCCAAGCCACATACTAGGCGTATGGACTTGCTTACTTGGGCCGGGCTTGGTTTGTGTTGGGCTTTAGCCCGAAACATGAACAATATTAGCTTAAAGTCTAAGCCCGTTGAACCCGATTAGCCTATTACAATACAAGACTAATTAATACAAAGACAACCGACGACATTCTTGTTCGACTTATATAAAAATAAGGCTAACATTATGTATTATTATCGGTTAAAATACAAACAAATTAATTTGTCGTAGATAGTTTTATAATGAATAAACCGTTAAATGACCGTGTATGCAGTGATAGCTCAAGGGAAAGCTAGTAAAGCCACCGCTTTAGGCCCCCGAATAATTAAGGCCCCCGATTTTTCAACGCCATTTATGAATGTATATCCAGCCACATATTTTTTTGGTCATCATCTTAAGATCTCGATATATAAAAGCCTCAATTTATTAAAACCGCTCAAATATAAGGATATTTGATTTCTTTTTGTTTATCTTTTTATTTCGTAAATCCTTATTTGAGTTTAAAAAACACGACTAGGTGTTTTTTTATCATTATTTCAAAAAAATGATTAAGCTCATTTATTGCTAATTCTGATGACTTTTATCCAATAATGTAAACAAAATACATGTTTAAAGAATCACTTATAAATAGTGTCTTAATCAAACGAAAAAGAATAAGCTATTTTTCAACAAACAAACATGAACGCTCGTGCCCGCTTGTTTAACTGTTAACGTTATTTTGTTTATTCAGTTAAACTTAAACTAGAGAACACGAACAAGGCTCGTTTGTGATGTTTCGTTTCTTAGCCCTACTTTTTTTAACGACAGTATATATTAAAAGTAAAACTCTATCAAGGAACTAGAGGAGAATTACAACTTTTATACCTACTTATAGATTATCATGAAACACAAGTTTGGTTCTCTTTCCTATGTTATTTTTTTCTCTATTTTCTATCAACTTATGAATTCTCATTGTGTTTTTTATGTGATAGTTGTAAGCTTAAGAAAAAGAATTTTTCTATCGAAAAGGTTCGCTTTAGGCCTAAAGAAGGCATGCGCCACCCCTTCGCATGTGTCACTTTTATATACATTGAGCATGTATTGAACTCTAATTGCTTCCCTCCAAGTCACACCTTGTATAATACATTTAAAAGGGTCACTTTTATAACACATTTTATTCTTTTCTAAATCTTCTAGTTTAGGAAAAGTGTCAAACCAAATCTTTCATTAAAAATAAAATAATAAGTTAGGGGGAGATGAAAGATGAAAATGTGTGCAACCCATAGACAAAGTTTGAAAAAAATTCTTTTAAAAATGCATCTTCACAAAGCTCAAAAATAAAAGACTTTAGGAATAAGTACACATGTTTAGCAAAAACCATATCAGTCCAACAGTATCATGTTCTATTTACAACTTTTGAGATTATGAGCAATTCTCATAAGTCCTCTAAACCTACTTGACAGCTTCAGGATGATTATGAGTTTATGACTCCATCTATACTACAAATTCCAGTCTTCATACTTTATGAAAATGAGTCATAGTTCAAGTTTGTCACTTCTGCAACTTTATCTCTTTCCATTACAACAAATTATGCGTTATGCTGCAATGCCTTAATTCGACCACTTTTTAGTCATTCCATACAAATAATTATTTCAGTATAACACCAATTTTAATGACTTCATAAGATCAACTTTACAATGCAGAGACACTTTCTTTATACATTTACAAACTGAAAAATTAACCGTACACCCAAATACATTTAAATTGGAATACTTGCTTTACAACATGGACACTTTCTTTTAAAGGCAAATTTAAATTTGGATACAAGGTTTATGGTTTTATTGTTCTCCAGACAAATATATAGAACAATAATCACAGATAATCAAAGGAGCTTTCGTCAATAACAATACTAATGCAAACAAAGTTTGGATATATCCCCGAATGGAAATTGTATAGCAATAGCAGTAAAACCATGACATGTTTATATGAAATATCAGTTATAGAATACAAAAAAAGGTATGTAAGTTTCTTATACTACGTTAACGAATGAATCAATGAAATATATTTCAATGCCCTTATTATATAGATCGAGTCCTTTATTTGTGTCAGGCACAACCGTTAAACAACGACAACACTCTTGGTTGGTTGTTCTCTTCTTCATGACTTTAGGAGTTGTTTTAGCTTTAGCTTTGTGGGTTTTCAGTTCTTATGGCCTATCTTTCTTTATTTGCAAGTTTTTCTTTCTTTGTTTCTCTATTCTTATCTTTGTACCAATAAAGATAAGTATAGTGAATCATAAAGACATTTTCTAGACTATGTCAAAATATCTCTTCTATTTGTTTATACAAGGGTTAAATGCATCTAAATGTAAATCAGTAGTCTAATTTTTGTATAGAACTCGGTAACCAATTTATTTTCACCCACATTAGGCTCAAAACTTAAAAAAAATAGGCTGATCTTCCAGATTGCCAGTTCTTAGGTGACACACGAGAATGGATTTGTGTTTACTCTGGAAGTGTTAGACCTCGCACAAGATGATCTTGCTAAAAAATTCGCTACTAGCGTGTCTCAAGTTGCTACTTTTCTGTGGCTGTGACTACTCCTTCAAGCGTCCCGAAAAATTCAGAATATTTAAAGGCCAATGCTCTTTCTTTCTTTGAAAAATCTTAAATGGAGAACGTCTACAAACGTTAAACAACATATCATGAAACTCAAATGTAAATTTGGTTTGTTGTAACATGGATGAGGTTAATACTACATATGGGGTGTTTGGATAATCTTATAATACGGGCTAATTGGCTTATTCGAAATTGAAAAAAGCTAATAAGCCCACTTTTTTCGGCTTATGATTTATTAAGTTGAGCTTATGGACTCAAATAAGCCATGGCGATAAGCTCTAAGTATAAGTGAGCTTTTGAGTTTTTCCAATTTCAAATAAGCCCACAAAACATGCTAACCCAAACACCCCCTTAATAGCAGTGGCATAAGAATTGTCGAGATTTTTCTTAATTTAAGCATTTAAGGCATAAAACTCATTGCTAAGACAATTTAGATTGCAAGTGCAAGGAGTAAATACTCAAGAAGATACATAACTGGTTAGGAAAAAACATTCTTGTTATCATTTCTTAAAATAACATGTGCCATGTTGCTAACTTAAAATAAAAAGGCGGTGAAGTCTATTGTGATGTTTAACTAAAAGTGTAAAACATATGTCTCAAACATAGACATACCAAAGCTAAAAGAATTGTATGAGAATTAGTTATGTAGCTTGTATTATTGTACATGGAGAAAGTATGCATGTATACTTTTAAGTTATGAATGGATCATTTCCTTAATTTTCAGTAGTCAGTACTTTAGTATACACAATACTACGTAACATAGATTTGGTCTCAGACACTGTTTAATAGAACTCACCATGAGCATTTTCTTATCCTTAAATCTATGGTTGTCGCACCTTGTATAATTAGCTTTGGATTTGCTAATAATCTGTTCTTGGCGTCTAGTTACTTGTTCGATCTTAGTATTGATTTATGAGAAGCATTAGGAGTGTTTGTATCGGCACTGTAACTCAAAAATTGGCCTTTTATATTGGAACCAGGACTTCCTTTTTTTCGATTTTCAACGGCACCGTTTTTTTTTCCGCTTAGTTTCGTAGTACCAGTACCGTACCGTGTATAGTAAATCGGTACCTGTATGGGTCGGTACCGGTACGGTACCGTACCGTTTTCCCGGTACTCATGCTCATCCCTTGGTCATCAAAAAACTGTTATACATAGCTATGGCTAATCATGATCGAATAAAAAGAGCTATAATGAAAGCATAACACTCCAGAAGTCCTATATGCCACTCCTATATAAACCTTCTAATAAGAAAAATATCATGTCTAAACTGATCATTGACCACTGATTTTACATGAGTCCTAGGCCTTTAGCTGAGTTCCTAGTTTATCAAATACGCAACCTATCTTTGAGATGTTAGATATCCAGAAGACTCTTAAATAACCATTAGTGAACACAGAAACGATAAGCAAAGAAAATATCTATCAAATTAGATAGTGATCCAGATATATTAAACTTGTTCTAGTAACTGATACTTGTGTAATACATCGTTCAAATTCTATATTTCATACTTACATTTGTGTATCGCCTGATGATATAAAAGATACGCTAGACAAAAGTTTCACATTATTGCATATATTTCCTACTTTCTGTACCAATTGAATTACTCAATTAAGCTGCTAAATGATACGGAAAAGGATCATATATAGTTCATGAAAAACGGTAGAATCTTACAGTTGGTAGCCGATCAACATAGCACTTGAATCCCGCTCAAAGATTAGGTAGGTGGAGGACCATGATCATAGCCTTGAACATCTGAAAAGACGAATAAACCAGCAGAGACAGCAAGCATTCCTAACACAAAGCTCAGCAGAAGAATCCTTATTTTATTCGAAAACAGCTCAACCACTATGTTCCTCTCTTCATGCAAACTATAAAACTCTTCAATGACCATCTTAACCAAGGCATCTAAAACCTTCTTAGACCACGGCTCAATGTCAGCCGAATGCAAGACCTGGAACATAGATTCCCTTAGATTCTTTACCATTTCTTCTACCTTCAACGAATTCGTCTCATCTGCTGTAGCTCCTTTATGAGAAGGAACACAAATGGTAACAGCATCAGCAATTATTAGAGATGATAATGGAGTCATTTCAGCAGTCGTTATGCATGACAGGGGACTTGATTCAGCAGGCGATGTGGATGAAAATGCACTCGTTAGTGGACTAGGCGTAGCTGGTGATGGTGATATGAACTGATTCAAAGACCCAATGTAGCTCTGAAACATTAAACAGTAAATTTGATTACTACAAAGAAAAATTATAGTGCATACGAACCAGAACTCACTAGCCAATGTTCAATGTTATTGACGTTATAGATCACATTGGTTAGATGCTTCAAGATGCATGACACTACTGACAAAGGGTAATTCTCCATCAACTTAGCTGTGAAGAGTAAATTTAGATAACTGCAGAACAATATGAAAAAGGCAAGGACTAGCCAATGCTGATTAAGTGGTCTATCACAAGACAATCATCTTTGTTCAACTTAGTTATTTGCGCTAGGATGTGTGACACTCTTGACAAATTTAAGTTCATATCAATTTAATTAGCTTTGAAACATTGAGTTAATCTTAATTACTACAAAACAAAATTTTAATAACAGCGGATTCTTCCCGATTTCTCTTTGCCCTCAGTTTACAACACAAAGTAAAGATGCGAACAACTTTCAAGCAGGAATAAGGCCACATATCCAAAAAACTAGGAAGCCGTGAATGTGAATTTCAAAATAGTATTCACTAGCCAATGTTACTTAACTTGTCTATTACATAACAGTCGTGTCAATGAACTCAGTTGGATACTTTATAATGCGTGACACTACTAACAAAGCGTAAATTCATATCAAACTTCTAGGCAGGAAAAAGGCCACGTTTTCGGAATACTAATGAACCATATGTGCATATATGATCAATAGGAATGGTAGACAAGTGTACAAAACTTAAAGCAGTTGTGAAGAAACGAAATCCGCTGCACAATCATTAGCTCACAGCGATATTACCAAACCACTTAAAATCAATAAATCCCAATCATTCATTCGAAGACGCAACCATATCACTACATGTTTAACAACTCTATAATTGAACTTAAACGGTAATTATAAGAGGTAACTGAATTTACCAAATAAAGCTAGTACACAGCAATTAACTAGTCTATCACATGACATCATGTTAATAAACTCCGTTCGAAGTTTTAATATGCACGTCACACTACTACGGAAAGTGTGAATCCGTAAATTCCTAGCTTTGAAACGTTAAAAGGTAAATCAAGATTACTGCATACTAGTACATAACAAACAGTAAATAACTAAACACTATCCAAGATTAGTTGATTTCCCACATGTCATTCATATTGTGAACTTGCTTAGATGCTTAACAATACATCACACTACTATTAAAGTGTAAGACCGTAGTAAACTTCTAAGCCAAAAAAAATGCCACATATCAGCAAAATAATGACACATAAACAATGAATAAAAATCAATCAATAAGTGTCAAAACCTAAACCTAACTCTGTATGAACCAAATCAGCTGTACACTATTAAATCACAACCAAAAAGATTATAAGAAAAACTATTAACCAATCATTCCAGAAACAAACCGTAATTTCACTCTAAATTTATAAGATCTATCGTAAACATGTGTGCTATTAGCCTATTACTGTATCTTTACCTTATAACTTTTTTTAACAGTTGTAACAACTCTATAACTCAACTCAGACAATAACTAAAAAAGCGCGGTAACTGAAGAACATTATCAAAATCTAGTAAATAAACATCAATAGATTCAATAAGCAAAAAAGGGCCACACAATAAAATAAGAAGGAACCAAACAATAAGGTTGAAATAGTCAACCACAGTTGAATACAAAAAGTAACTATGTCTGGGAGTAACTATGTCTGAACAGCCAAAAGGTCGGAAACCATGGTTACCGAAAAAATAGTAACTATGTCTGATTTAAATCAGCTATACTAATATTAACTGACATGCAAAGTACCAAACCGTCTATAACGAAGAGCTGCCAATCATTTATCGCTATAAGCACACCATAATTTCACTCTAAGTTTCTATTTCAATCCTTAACAAGAACAATTTTAACTTATTCAACAATTCAAATATTCCAAACAAATATCACTATGCAGCAAATCATAATCAATAGCCACCGCTGATTAATTCGTCTATTACAGGGTGTTCATGTTGATCAACTTAGTTGCTTTATCAAGAGCTGTAAACCATTAAAGAGTAAATCTAGATTACTATAAAATATTAATTTAGTACACACCAAAAATTAATTAAAAGCCAATGTTATTTAAATTTTGCATCAGGTACATGACAGTCAGTATTATGAAGCCACGTGCATATGACAAACATAATTTCATATCAACTTCCTAAGCTAGAATAAGGCCATATCTAAAATCAGGAGCCATGAACTGTG
>BQNB010170227.1:0-13697 GCA_026074375.1 Tanacetum coccineum | reverse complement strand
ATTCATGTTTATAGCATGTATCCCCCTCGCGGGTTTATAAAACATTTGAAATATTGAAATGCGAGGCTATAAACTCACCTAAATAGTTATAGGGATATGAAATGAATAGTAACGGCCTCGTCACGGGCAACCTGAGGTAATATATGTCAAGTCTTAGTTTGATTGAATATGTAAGATTTTATATTGATGTCGGTTTTGAGATTAAAATTATCATAACACCGTTCGGGCCATCATAATTCAAAAGTCATTCAGTAAACGTTTGTAGAGCTAGGGCACTTTAAATCGTAAACCCAACAACTCAGACAGAACGTAATACCAAGATGAAACTTCTTAATATGAAGCTCCCTAGTATTGTGGTATGATATAGATCCGGGACATGATTTTTGAAAGCACATCGATGATGAATGATATAAGGATTAGAACATAAGCAGTTTTAAGCATTTTATTTAATATCTGAAAATGTTAAGCACGTCAAGCGTTAATTAAAGTTATGTCTGGTAATGTTTTAGACCCTGGGGTTTGGAAAATTGCAAGTAGACCCCTAGGGTTTGCATTTTTACGACTTTGGTCCTTCAACTTTTATTGATATACCAAGTAAACCTTGTACTTTGAAAAGTGACATAATAGACCCCTATAGTTATAACTTTGATAAAATGACACTTTTAGTCCTTTTAGTTATAAGTTTCTAAAATTTACGATATATACCCCTTGCATGGATTATAATTACAAAACATGTCCAAATTGCCATGCAAGCTTAATTTAACATTTAAATAGTCATTTATAAGTTATAATAAACTAAAATATGAAGATTTAATACAACATAAATTTAATTTAACGATTTGTTAAGTTAAAAGGTAAAACGGGTCAAATTAGGGATTCAAAATGAAAACACGCGGGTTTTAAGGTCAAATTCTCTTATGAATTATCAAAGTACTTATTTTAACATTATAATAGCTTATTAGGATAGGTTATAACAAAATTTTACAAGTTTAACTCATAGTTTAAGTAAAAACATGAAATTAGGGTTTCGGGTGTACGGTTTTGGATCAAAAAGGCATAACACTTAGGTTTTTGAGTTCAAAGCTTTATATTATGATTTTAGTAAGAACATATGAACATTATGACGTTACATGAGCAGAATATAAGCTTAGAGAACCTGGTTTGAGCTTATAGCTTGGAAATGGGTCAGAATCGGGACTTTCGGCTTTGTACGGCTAGAGTAACGACTCTCGGGCTTCGTTTCTTGGTTTCTTTTGCTTCCTTTCTGTACTTGAGACTTCTTAAGATCACTTAGGATCTATTAGAGCAAAGGATTGCTTCTATGAAGGGTTATAGAGGAGGAAGTGGGGGATGAAGAAGAATGAACACACTATGCCCCTATTTATACCCATTTGAAGGTATAATGAGTAAGCAAGGGTTATGATCTGGTCTTGACACATAGAGGGTCTAGGGTATGATGTGTAGAAGCTAGGAAATCAATGGTGGAGGTCTATGAAGTAGCTTTGATGAGGTGTTTGTGGTTGGTGTATGGTCGGCCTCTTCCTTGCTGCCTGGAGAAGAGAAGAAAAAGAAGCCACATTGGTGCCCTTAATTTCTTGACCCATGGTGTGTCAAACTTCTGGGTTAAGATGCTTATAGAGGTCATAGAAGGTATCTTGGTTGGTCCTTTGCACATGTTGAGAGTTTAAGTGGGTCAAAAATGGAAGTAGAAAGGGGGCGGGTAGTTTTGGGTCGTCATGGTTTTCTAAGTGTCTTTCCGAGGTACATTATGGTTTATAATGATTAAGGATAGATGAACAGGTTGTTATGGTCTGAGTATTAGTAGTTAGCTTATGATTAGCTCATATCGTTTAGGGTTAAATGGATCATTAGTAGCTTGAAGATAATGGAGTCCTAGGGTTCAAAACTAGGGTGCTTTGGGCTTTTCATGGGTTTTCAAACTTTAGATTCGTATATGAATGCATGTATTGTTTAAGTTATAAGTATTCATGGAGGCTTTTACTATTGGATTATTCAACGAGCATATGTTAAGTGGTTTGAATTGAAATGATAGAAAATGAGAAATGGAGTTCTAAAAATAGAATAAATTAGGGATAATTAGGGTTCTTCTGGATTCCGTTAAGGGTTCTCTAGGCTTTAATTTCTGGAACATTGCCAAGTTTATAGATAGTCTGATCGATTTTCCTCAATCTCAATTTTATGAGTTTCCAATGGCCTTGGTTGGGTATTTGGGATATATATTGGTTTTATTACGAGTAAAGGGAGTTACAATGAACCCAATTATGTATAATTCAGGGTTTCTAGGATATGTTTTAAGTTCAAGTGATGTAAATAAGATGAAGTAATGATGAAATAATGATTGTATTGGATTTATATGATATGTAAATAAGTTTTTTCAACTTGTTTGAGTGTTGGTTTTGGGTTTACATTGAAATAAAGACAAGAAATACGGGAATGTTTTGAATACTGCTTCGGTTTTGGGTTTAGGGTTTTAATTATGATTTTGAGTACAAAAAGTTTGAATGAAAGAATTAACTGAATGGATACATTAGGGTTTCAATAGTTTCTAATGAGTGTAGTTGCTTGCTCACTAGGGTGGTGAAGAAAAATCTAGATGACAAACGGGAGGTAAAACGGCTATTTTAGATGATTGAGTTTAATGAATTATCGCATAAGCTTTTAAGGATTGTACTTTGATATTAAAGTGATTTAATTTCAAGGAGATGTTATATTACTGGTAAATTGCTTTCAGTAGCTTGTCGCATGCACTTTAGGGGTTAACCCTTCCATGAGATTATGGTTTAAGGCATGATAATTGGATTAAAAGCTCGTTTTGATATGTATGTTGCAAATGGCTACCTTATAGGGAATATAGTACTTGTAATAATGATATTATGATATTGATTGACATGTTTCATGATGTTAGCTTGACCTATATTGTCGTAGGATTGCATAGATAGGTTGCTGGCCGTTAACTTTGAGTTATGCGGTTATATAGCATATGAGATATGTCAAGTACGAATGTAATGTAATAAAGCAAAAAAGATTTCCCTGAGAATAAGGAGAGTTCTTATAATAATGATAGATGTCGTACATCATTAATTATAGAGGATTATTTACATTTATGAAAATTGTGTGTTATAGATCTCCACCTAACGCATCTCGTCAGATTTAAATAAACTTGAAGATGCTGATGGTAATAGATGAGGATATTTTGTCACGAATTTCATCTTCGCGTTCCTCATGTAAATATATGGGTCATCTTTTAGAGTTCCATCGCCTCTAGTTTATAGGATGGACTTCGCTTGAGTTGCTTGATTATGTCCATAACTTCATGGTTTTCATAAAGTTGAGTTTGTCGTTGAGTTGAAGTTCTTTCATTGGAATAAATAAGTGATCGTCGGATAAGATTTCTTGAGATAGAACGTGGAACGTATTGTGGATATATAAGCCTTTCAGGTTAGATCTAGTCTGTATGCCACTGGGAATTCGTCAAGGATTTTTGAATGGTCCAATGTATGTGGCAATACTGCTTTCTGTTTTCCGAATCGAGATCCTTGCGAGGTGATACTCTTCAACATAACACGTTCGCAACTTGAATTTCTAAGGATTTCGCCTTACATGCGTATTTTCTTTGTCGATCTCTTGAGCTTGCAACGCATTCACAAATTTGTACGATCTTTTCAGTGTTTACGGAATTATTTCTGGTCAAGTAAGTTGCGTATCTCCATAAACTTCGGCCCCGTAAACAGGTGATCTACACTTTGTCCATAAGTGCTTCTGAAGTGCTTCTTGATACTGGCATGATAATGTTATTGTACAAAATCTCTACCAATGGTAAGTGTTTATCCCATCCTTTCCCAAAATAATGACTCAAGCTCGTAGATGTTTGCGAGTGTTTGGATGGTTCTTTCACTTTGTCATCTGGGTTTAAGGAGTGATATGCTGTTAAGATGTCTAGTTGACGTACCCAATGCTTTTGTAGATGATTGCCTGAATCTGATGTGAAATGCCTGTCATGATCCGAGATGTAGAGGAATTGGTTCGCATGTCCAGAGATATTTCTTGCATGTTTAACGTCGTATGAGTTCACTACTTTCAGTCGCTCTGAATGGAATGAAATGCGCTGTATTTGTTAGACGATCCACGATGACCTAGATGGCATATGTCAGTTGAGGTTTTGGGTAGTTTGTGACGAAATCCATTGTTATCTTCCATTTTCCAAATAGTAATTTCGGTTGTACTAAAGGGATGGCTTTTGAAATTTGCTTTAATTAGAACATGTCAATCATTGCTAAATATTCTGCGATGATTGCTTTAGTTAGGCACAATAGCTGTTTTCTTTAAGTCGTGGTACATCAATATAGAACCTGGGTGATAGAATATTAGATTTATGAGATCGTGCATATTAGTATCTTAAAAGGCAAAATTATAATCCAAACTTTGTTGTTTGATACTGAGTTCCGTCAGGACGAATCTTCAAGATTTGTCATTCCTCTTTAGGTTCTCGTTTTGACATTTATTCTTCTGAGGCTTTTATTGTGGGGGGTTTTTCGAGGATTTGCGATGGTTAATTTTGGATGACTGTAAGATTAATGCTCTGACTTGGAGGGTTAATTCGTTTCTTTCGACTTAAGGCATATGCACAACATTTGCCTTTCGGGATGATAGCAAATTTCACATCATACTATGCGTGTAGTTCTAACCTTCGGCGTTGCTCATATTCACTTTTTTTGACGAAGCATATGTTGAAGGCTCTTGTGCTCAGTGAAAAACTGTACACTTTGTATCGCTAAGATTGTGTCTCAGTTTTTTAAGCTCGAATATTACTGCTATAATTGAGATCGTGAGTTAGTATAGTTTTTTTTGAGGTTTGAGTTATCGAGAATGCTAAGCAATGACTTTTTCTCGTTGCATTAGTATAGCTCTAACCTTGAAGGGATGCCTCACAGTAAATGGAACAAAAAATATCGTTTCTTCTGGGTTAATGCTAAGCTTAGGTGCTTCTCAGGGTTTGCGTTTTCGGCGTTGAAAGTGATTCTCGGTTCTTCGCCCAGATAATAACTCTTGTCTTATGGGTTAAATTTGAGTCAAAGGCTTTGCAATCCTTTGAAAACTTAGATAAATCTTTGAATAATAGCCTGGAGTTCATATGAATGACGTACTTATGGGGGTGTAGTGGGAGATGTCCAATTCTTAACGGCTTCGATTTTGGCAGGGTTTACAACATGAAGTCTTGATCTCGTGGATGACCAAGAATTGCACGGCTATGTATCAGAAATCACATTTAGAGAACTTGGCATACATATTCTCTTTTCGGAGTAATTCCAAGATTATCCTGAGATGACTTGCATGTTCTTCTTCGTTGCGAGAACAGATAAGCGACATATTCGATATACAATTACGAAACTTATCCAGATATAGGTTTACAAACAGATTATGAGATCCTGAATACAGAGGTGCATTTGTTAAACCCAACTGCATGACTTGAAATTCATTAGTGTCCTATCTCGTTCTGAAAGCAGTGTAGGATTATCTCCTTTCTCTTACTCTCAGTTGATGATAATGATCTTAAGTCAATTTTTGTGTAAGCCTTGGAACCTTGAAGTTGATCGAATAATTCATTGATCTGGGTAATTTGGGTAAACGATTCTTTATGTAAGTTTATTCAAATTCGTTATACACATACTCATTTAAAAGATCGTTCTTTCTTTTTAAAAAAATAGACGAGCTACAAAGGCGTTGTACTTTGGTCGAATAAAATCCTTCGGTGGTTGTTCTGAATGATGGGGAGATAACTCCCTTGCATTTCTGAGGAGCTAATCTATAAGGTGTTCGAAGCTAACTGTGTTGCTCGGGGGATTAAGTTGATTTGGGAATTTACTTGGCGAATAGGAGGGTACAGGTAGATCTTCCGCGAAAACACCATTTGAAATTCTTTGATACGGAAATGTCTTCGAGTCTATTTCGTCCTGCTTTTCTCTCATAATTGGTTCATAAAAATTGACAACCACGGGAGATACTACCTTTTTGGTTTTTATACAGGATATGAGATTTAGTCGAGTTTTACTTCGATCACGCGAATGATTAGAGTTTCACGTCGTTAGGATGTGAAACAACTTTCTCGTCACAGCGATTTTTGGTCGATATTTGGTATACAGTCCATACCAAAGATAAGTCGAAACTACATGTTTAAATTGGCATGAGATCGATTTCAAAAAGGTAGATTTAGCCAGGGTTAGTGCAGCCTTTAATTACAATATTTGTGCTTATAAGCTGTCAGCCATTTCGATATTCTATAAGGATCTACTTGTTAATGGACAGGCATTATTTAGCTTAGAGGCCATAGCGTTATGGCATATAAAACTTCTATCAGCCTCCCGAATCAAATATTCCTGAAAAAATGTGATTTAGGAGACACATACCCGTTAACGACATATTGGGTATTGTTGGGCATTCTTATCTCTTAGCTTGTAGCTCTTCCTTGCGGCATTATATGTTGGTCTTTTGGACTTGATTTGTGTACGTGTCCTTTCTTACCACACGGCATGGCAAACCACTGCCATGGGAGCTTGATTACTCTACGGTGGCTGGTTTCTTGCTTCGGCAGTTCTTGCTCTCTGATGCCCATTTTGTTTGCAATTATTACACCTACCAGTCACAGGTCGGTATGATGGTAATTGAACTTTTACTCAAAGGGGAGATCTCGGCAGACTACAATTTTCTGATGAAGTAACCGCATCAGGCTATACCCAAGCTTTTGCTTCTGTTTTGTTGTTCGACGGATAATTGTAACGATTGTTGGTGTGCGATAGTTGTGCGGGAATAGTTGTTGAAAGTCTTTCTGTCTCGTCTTAAACTTTCTTTTGTTGTCGTTTGATACTGCATTGGAACAAGCTTAGTTAATTGATCCATTAGCCTTTGGGCTATGTTAAATGGCTCTACTGCTAAGTTTTCGAGGGTTAGAGGCAGTAACGCTCATTCATTCATTGCTTCGAGGTACGACTCCGATAAACTGCTTCCAAGAGTTTATCGCTGATTCTGGCACATGTTTGGACATAGAACCGTTATTCTTGGAATCTTTAACAATAAGGTTTAAGATCATTCTTTACAATAGAATGTAAAGTTTTCTTCCATCTTTTGATCTCAGTTCGGGGACAATACTGGTCTGTCAGAAAAGCCTTTTATACTCAGTACAGGTAGTTTATGGCTTACTCTATTCCCATGGATGGGTATGCTTTCCAGGACAGGCATGTTCAGTTAAAGTACAGTAGCAAACAGTACTTTGTTTTCTCGGACATTGCTACGATGAAGATACACTGATTCGGTTCGTGCCAAAACGGAATAAGACCCTATTGCTTCCTTCTGCACCAATTAAAGTAGAAAGGTTGACGTAATGAAACTTTGTAGTTTCGTTTTCATGCAGGAGTTTCAGTTAGGACTGGTGTTCCTGTTGGGATTACTAGGCACTGCCATGTCGCAATTAAGCTATTCTAGAGGAGGTGACACTCTCAGAACTACTTTCTTAATGCATCTGAGTCTATAGTGAGTGCTTCCGATGTTGTGCTCTTTTTGAGGCAATTCTACTCAACAAACGATAAACACGTAATAAGATTGATAAGACAAGTATAATGCTTGTTCTTCTTTAAAAATGATTAAGAGAAATGCTAGATTCTTGAAGGGCTAAAGAATAATGCTTCATTTAAGCATTTTTAACAATAGTGATATCTAAAGATTATGGTATGATGAGGAATGTATGATGGATGAATGATGAATGAATGATGAATAAATGACGATGGATGAATGATGAGATGCAATAAAGCAGGAAAAACAAAAGTGGATAAGGATTGGGTTTTATATTTAGACAATTGACTTTTTTTATAAATAGGTCAAGATTTGACAAGTGTTTTTATTTATACCACACATCCCGTGGATAGGTTAAAGCTAAAGACTGGAATTTAAACTAGAAACTAGATCATCACTGAATACGGTTCTGGAGTTCGATGATAGAGTTCATAAGTTTTTCTATGTCTTCTTGGTGATGAGTTTCCATATCATTGATGACTTCTGCCAATTCTGCGATTCTGTAGCGAGCTAAGGAGATCTTATGGTTGGATCCTATTTGCTTTCTCCAGAGTTTAGTGATCTGAGTATGAGCTTCTGGAGTTTGTGCTAAGGCGTCAAAAAATACACGTTGGTTTTTGTATGATTATTGCTCCTTTTACCGAGACCTTCGATGCGTTTTCATTGTTCAAAAACGTAACAGAAGGGATTTATTCTAGAAACCTTCGGAACCTGATTAGATTTCATGACGTTTCGATAGCTAATTTCTCGGTGAGTTTCACCAATCTCATGAGCTTGCGGTTGGGATGGGGTATTGGAGTATGCTGCATTGGTGAAGACAGTCCTTTGGGAGAAAGAACTCTTGAGTTTTAGGAGGTATGATAATTAGAGACGGGATTGGTGACTTTTCAGTATAGAAAGCTTGTAAGGCTTTCATGTAAGGATCATCGGGAAATAACGAAAGGGTCGGTGAAGTTAGCGGGACAATTCCAAATGAATTGGAAGCACTGGAGTAAGTTTTCCCTGGAGAGGTCGGGATATAATCCGATGAGCCGGGTGAACTTTAGTTTGGGAAATTAGACGAAGAAGACTCCTCCAAATTTGCAGGTAGGAATGGTCGGGGGAGCGACATCGACTTGACTTACAAACCCAGCAGTAAATAACATATGTTATTTATCTAAGTAATTAATAGTTCATGTAACCTTTACCTACAATTCGGGAGACTATAGCGGCATGGAGGATTTCTTGGATGGGAAAAAGAAAAGTAGTTATAGTTAGGTTTTAACCTTGTATTCTTTATAATAGGTTGGCTATTGATGCCAAAATCTGAACCACCCCCATTTTACATATACGCTAGGGAAGCTGATCTGGGGTATTACATTAAGGCGTACAACAGTCCCATTATCATAGAAACGAATCTAAGAGGTGTGTTTATGAAATAAGTAATCATCATTATTTCTTTAGAGTTTTTACAAACGAGAGGTCACTCAAAGAATCTATTCACTAAAGTTTGAATGATAAGGTTTTCATCGTACAATATATCGCAACTCCTATGCTTTAGGTACTGAGATTAAAATGCTAAAAAGTCAACACAAAGTGGAGTGCAACCATAGTTTAAGTAATATAAATTTGAATGAAATGCAAAAATTTGGGTTACATTGATTTACACCTTATTGAAACATACATTTATTATTGCCATTAGTTCATGAATACGATGCCTTGGTATTTCAATGATAATATTCGCCTCTGCGGGCAGCTCTTTGCTAAAATACCGCATGATTCTAATGATGTGAATTGGTTATAGTTACTGGGTACACCAACGGGGAGTCAGCCCAAATAGATTATTCACATTCATTCGGCTTACTACGGAGAGTAATTTAACGGGGGTTCATGATATATGGGGACCTTAAAGCAATGTTGTTATTAGGCAATAGTAATTGAAATAGAAGTAGAAATAATTGCATTCATGTTTATAGAATTGTATCGCCCTTCACGGGTTTATAAAAATAATTGAAAAGCGAGGCTTTGAATCACTGAATAGTTATAGGCGAAATTGATAGCTAAAGTCTAGGAATGAAAGTAAGGATTCATCACGGCAATCACAGTCAACCTGGGTTATATTGGAAGTACTTAGTTTGATTGTATATATAAGTTTTGGTATATCCGCTGTTGGTTTTGAATATATATTTTCATAAACCGTTCGGGCCATCATAGTTCTAGAAGTATTAGTAACGTTTGTGGAGCTAGGGCCATTTTAAATCATAAAACACAACAAACTCGAAGAATGCTACCGAAATTTTCTCAAATAGTAAATCGGTTATACGCATTTATATATGAGACGAATCATTCAAAGAGTGGGTTAAGATTGCCTTCCATAGTTGCACTAGGTGAGCAAAACATCACGTATTTCTCGTTTGAATGTGTTTAATTAAGTTGCATATAATAACTAAACGTATCGTTAAAACGCAGTTCTGGATTGTTTAAATGTGTATATTTATTTGGATATGTATGTATTTGGATGTGTGCATGCTTATATTATTTTGTTTATGAATTTTATATGTTATGCTAATTGTACTTTTACGGTCCCACGACGGTTGGTCACCTCGCGAAGCTCTCACCTCAATATATGTATATATTAAATATAAATAGAAACACACACAAGGATCAAGATCCACGAGAGAGCAAGAAAACCGGAAGCAGTATAGAGTGTTCCCGGGTCGTTATGTCCCAACGAGGCTAGAGATGGAAGATCGAAAGACGATTGATGATTGATGTTTGTATGTCACAAGTAATGATTGGGAATTAATTCTGAAAGCAAATGCACATAAAAACTAAACAAAGAACATAAGCTAGAACAAGAATAAAAGCTAGAATTAGGAAAAACACTTAAAACTTTTACACAAATAAGCTCAAATAAACTTAAGACAGATAAATAAGCTAAGCTAAATCTAAATAAGCAAGTTAAACTTGCAATTAAGCTAAATTAAACAAGAGAAACACAACAGTACTAACAGTATTAACTACCAGTATTAACTGTTAAGACTAACAGTACTAACTTGGAGTTAGTACTGGTAGTGTTAAGTTAGTACTGTTCCGAAAATGAACTAGCAGTATTAACTTAGAGTTAGTACTGCTAGTGTAGACTTAGTACTGCTGGTAAAATGAACTGGCAGTACTAACTTAAAGTTAGTACTGCTGGTTGAAAATACCCCTGAAACTTTGTAAAAATCATTTTTCTTTTTATATTAATTAAAAATAAATTATCAAATAACAAATTAAACACTTATAAGTAAATTTTAATCAATAATAAGCACTTAAATAAGCATGAATGAGTCTAGCAGTATTAACTTAAAACTAACAGTTGTATTAAATAAACTAGCAGTTCTGCAATAGATAAGTAAAGTAAGAAAAAGAGAGAGACTTACTACACCCTTGCTTAAAACAGGGTCAAACAACAAATCTACAAGCTCTAGCTTGCATAGAACAAGCTAGTGAGAGTCCATAAGCCCATCCAGAACTGGCTTATCATCCAATAAATAAGCTGTGGTGTATTGAGAGTGATTTTTGTGATTTTCTTTTAACTACTTAACTTTTTTATCTTTCTTAATGAAAACAGCTTATAAATAAGCTGAGGTGAGAGCTTTTTAAACACAAAACAATAAGATGAAGAAACTTAACACTGGTATTGTAAATTGACTTAAAAACTTCAAACTTGCATTAATCTTGAAAATGTTACAAAGCTGAAAGTAAAAAGCTGTAAATGACTTTGAAATTTAAACTTAAGATTAAAAATTAATTAGTTACTAAAAACTAAAAACTAGATTACTAACTAGATGCCTCAAAGGCTTACAAAAAGCTCTATTTATAGCCTAAGTCTTCTTTGCAGCTTGTGCTTCTTTTGAAGAGCAAAAACAAAGTGTGCTAGTTGTGTGAGGAGAATCTAAACAAATCCCAGCCTTCAATTTCATTTGAGCTCTTTGTGAGACAATTCTCCCAGCCAGTTCTGAATATGCTATTGGGAATGGAAAGGATTGCCAACATGACTTTATAAAGCTGGGGGGGGGTAGTAGGGTGTTGAGTGATTTTTGCAGAGAAGTATGGGATAAAACCAGGTGCTGGCTGGTTATGGATGGCGTAAGAGTGGGAAAAGTTAATACATGTTGGGCTGTGTGCAGAGGGAGGTTGAAGAGATTAAGGGTAATGTTTGTTTTGTCAATAAAAAGAAAAAAAAGAAAGGCCCTCCACATCTTTCCCTCTTTTCATTTTCCTTTTTCCCTTTTTTCTTCTTTTATAAATGAAGTTTCCCAAATTTGCATAATCAGCCCCCGTGGTTTTATATGATAATTATAACTTAGGGGTTTGGCATTTTTGACCCTTCAAGTTATATTTTTCCTTGCTTTTTCTTCTCGGAGTAGACTTTACTTTGATTTGGCTTCGTCTTCACACACTTTTCCATCCCGTGTCCTGTTTTGTTGCTTTTTTGATTGGTTTTTCGTCTTTTTGATGATATCCACTTCCTGCACAATACAAATGCAAAACAAACATATATTTGGCAGTTTTTGTCTGTTTTTGGTCATTTAAGCTCATTTTTGAAGGTAAAAGATATGTGTAATTAAGCACATATCAGCTTTATTGCTAGCTGAGGAAAGATTTCTTAAAATTAAGCAAGCTGTGGAAGAACAGCAGAATCAACCTGAAGTTATGCAAGAATTGCTACTTAAACTTATGAAAGATTTGAAAATTCTTAATGGAATTCAACTAAAACAAGAAAAACAGGCAGAGTAGGAGGAGCCGGCAGCTCAAAGTTTTCTTCTAAATTGGAATTTTCCTATGGCTGATGATGATGCGTCTACTATTATATATAGAAATCCTAAAGAAATCACACCCGACTTACCAGCCGAGGAGCCCGATAACTCTCTAAGTATGCGGGACGAGCATCTTAACACCATTCCGGAAACGGAAAAATCTAGTGTTGAGAACCTTGTCCCAATCCCAAGTGATTCAAAGGGTATTTCTGACGATATTTGTGATGTGCTGTCTTGTAATAATGATCATTTTGATGCTGAATTTGGACTTATTAACTCTTTGCTTAATCGAGATATTTCGATCACATCTCCTAAGATTGATTTTCTTCCCGAAGAGTTCGCCGGTGAACTCGATCTTATTGATCCAATTTTACCGGGAATTGATGATGACGATTTTGATGAAGAAGAAGGAGAGATTGATATTGATATTTTTCAAATCGAGGACGAAATTCTTCGTGAGAAATTATTAAACGTCAATCTTCTCATTGATAAGATCGAAGCGTTGAATCTTACTCCTTCTATTCCTTTTGTGCTCGAATATCCCTCCTCTTCTCCTATTTCCGTTGTGGATAGTGATTTTCTTATAGAGGAGGTTGATACATTTCTTGTTCCGGAAGACTCGATACCACCGGGTATTGAAAGTGATTTTGACTCGGAAGGGGATATTATTTTTTCTAACGACTTACTTAACGATGATCCTATTCCCGAGTATGAGCGTTTTACCTTCGACATTGAGCCTGATGCACCCGTGATAAACAATTTTGATGAGCTCAATGAAGACGAATGTTTTGACCCAGGGGGAGTTTAGATTGATGTTTCTTAAAATTTTGAAGATGACGATTCCTTCGCATTTGTCATTCGGACTTTTCTCCCGTATCGCACCTACCCTGTGGATTCTCCTTTACTTCTCTCCACCAGGAGTGAAGACACCATTTTTGACCCCGACATCTCCACTTAGAGCCGGTGGCATCTCATCAGGATGGAACTTTCATGTGCTTTAATGTTTATCCAAACATTAATGAAAGCCCGATTGAGATTTTCTTTTCCATTTTCTTCCCTAAGGACGAATGAATTCGGGGATCGAGTCAAGCTATGTGACTCGGTTACCAAAAACAAAGCGCTTCGTGGGAGGCACCCCATGCTTATCCTTCTATCTTCGTTCTTATTTCTAATGTGATGTGAGGAGGCTTGTACTCTTTCGATTCTTGTTGTTTGTGCTTGTGATTGTTTGTAGGATGGACTGATAAGTGTAGAATACACATATCCATTTATACTTAAAATAACCCAATTGAACCCAAAACAGACCAAAAATGGCAAAAATATGCTTGT
>BQNB010170225.1:0-13697 GCA_026074375.1 Tanacetum coccineum | reverse complement strand
TCCCCCGAATGGTACGTACGTGTATGGAGCTGGTCCAGCTCCCTCGTATCTTGAAGGGTCAAATTTGAGGGGATCTGGAAAGTATTCGGAGTTTCTATGTACTCCGTTCGTGCTCCAATATATCTGAACGCAACACAACATGCATGAATAGCAGTAATAAAAAGTCATACTAGGAGGATTAATCTAAGCTCAAACTTTAAAAACTTTTGTCACAAAATGGTCCAAACATATTCCTACCATCTTTTTGTGTCACTACAAAGTCTAAACCACCATCACCAATACTCATTATATTCTATATATGGTAGGTGACACAGCCTGATACCTTCGGTGACTAGTATTTCTTGACACTTTCAGTAAGACTCAAGTTAGTCATGACTACAAGAAAATGGTTGTTTACTGGATCATAGAAAGATAAAGTCAAACATCAGTAGTTGCTAAAGGTGTGTGCAAATGTTTTACTTACACATTAAGAACTGTGGATAAAATATCTATAGTGACAAAGAAATTTGTGGAAATAGGTTTTATTTACACATTTTTGTATAACCATGATTTTTGACTTTTAGCCGACTAATTCAGAAGATTTGAGGTCACCATCACAACCAAACTAAACAAGGTAAAACCCAATTGATACTTTTCAAGAGGTTGACGTGGTCATTTTAATTCAAACAATTCTTCAAGATTAAAAAAACTAAGTATTGAATGTGTAACCTAAAACACTTGCCCATCCTTCTAACAAGTGTGGGTTAAAAGCAATACATGACCCGCCACAATTTTTCGTGTGATATGATATTAGCGACACATTTTTATGATACTTTTATAAAGATTGTTTTATTACTAGAATGGCTTTATTTTTCCACTAATTTTGTTATTGAGGTTTTGAATAAAAAAAAGTTCATACCTTCCACCCCTTTGGAATGAAAAAACCATTGAAGGTGAAATCAGTAAGAACTTCTCTGAATGTTCCTTGGAAAGGGGGAGAAAGCCTCAAAACTTCAGATGCAACACTCCATGAATATTTCATCTTATGTATATCATCCCAATTTAGTAGTTCACCGGGCCCTTTTGACTTTGCAACCTCCATTTGTTCTAAACCAAAAATCAATATAAGCAAATAAAAAACCAATACACATAACTCAATACCAAGAGAGCATAATCTAAGGGGTACCTAATGTGTCATATCAATCTAAGGTTGTGGATTCAAATATCGACAGATGTGTCATAAATGAGTGATGAGCTATATATATGGTTAACTAGATTTGGAAAGTTTGTAAGTTACTAGATTTGGATGGAACATCGTTGAATCGTCTTTGCTGATTCAAATAACACGGTTAAAATTCATTTTAGGCTGGTTCAGTCATACATGTTGAAAATTAGTATGGAACCAGGGTTCGGGTCATGGAAGTGTTATCACCGACGACTATAGAGTTAGGACATGAGCGGTCTTGATGCCTATCGATCTTTGTGTAATGACAATGGTTTTTGTTATGACAAATTTCATATGTATCATATAAAAGAGAATTAGTAAATGATACCTTTGTAAACTCCTTCATAGATATGGGGAAGCTCAGCAAGATACCTTACAATAGAAGTGCAAGTACTAGCAATAGTATCATGTCCACCAAGCAACAATGCTATTAACTTGTTAGCAATATCTGTATCAGTCATAGCGTCGGCATCATCACCATTAGTAACTAGCATATGTGACAATACATCTTGTTTAGGAGAAGCTTTCCCCTCTTTCAGATCAATCTTTCTTTGTGTAATTATGTCGATAAGTTCCTTCCTTATGTGTGCTGCACCTTTAACCGCTTTGTTAAATTGTGTTCCTGGGAAGTCTATAGGGATTGAAAAGATCCCCGAAACTAAATCTTCAAAAGGGGCTGAAAATTTAGCAATGTGCTCAGGGTTTTCTACACTAATAAACAACTGAGAGGCGATGACAAAGGCAAAATTTTTTATGAGAGGGTAGACAGCCACAATTTCGTGGTTTTCCCATTCACGTGAAAAATGTTTTCCGGTAGTATCATCCATTACACCTATGTATCTTTGCAAAGCCTCCGGTTTTAGAAAATATGGAAAAGCTTTCCTCATCTTAAGGGCTTCATCAGACGCACTTGATTTAGAAGGGAACAGCTTGTTGACATACTCTGGCACCCACATACGTACAAGTTTGTACTCGTTTGAGAACAAGAACTTGTTGCCTGCGGGACTACAAAATACGGCGGTCTTATATCCTAACAAGGATGTCATGAAGATATTGGATGAGTATTTGGCCATGCGATCAAATACAAATTTTTCAGGATGGCCGTTCCACCCGGTGGAAAGAAACTCCAAGGTCTCTCCCATGAACGGCCATCCTCTTCCACCGGGTGGCTGAACACCGGTTGGCTTTTTCTTGTAAAAGAGGAAATGAAGCGCTAAAGAGACAAAAATTACGAAGACAGATAGAAGAGAACCATATAACAAGTCCATTATATATCTTTTTTGGCTTTGCTACCTAGTTCACATAACTGAACTTGTGCATCAGGATTTGAATTATATATGGAAATATAAGAGTCAAAAGATTTGTCCATTATATTTGGACATTTGTATTACTAAAGGTTGAAACATAGGATGTTGCGGAGTATATAAATAACTCTGCATAGTTTGTAGTGATAATCATACAAGAAGTTTTTTGTTATGATTCTTAGCCAACCCTTGTCATAGATAAAAAGGAGGGAGTTTTGGCCTCAGGGACAGTAGTATAAATAGATCAATGTTTGCATCGGCAGGAACAAAGAGCGATGTGATCTGTAATTGTGTATTACGATGCTTAGCCGAAACTGTTTATAGATAAGAAAGAGGGTATATGTTGGCCTGCAGCCAGTTGTATGCAATGATAGTGCGGGTAACCTGCAATAGCCGAAACTCTAATGAAGCTTGTTCAATAAAAGAAAACACATTAAATGGTTCTAAACCTTTCATCAACACATATCTTAAGTCCAAAAGAGATTAAACCAAAATACCTTTTATTCCAAAAGTTGCAATATTATACACAGTAGTTACAAAATAAATACACATAACACAAACATAATTATAGTGACAAACTAGAGAAAAGTTTAGATCATAAGGCAATATTAGCCTTCACCAGTAAGTTTAGCTTAGCTGAAACCACATATCATATCCTTTAAGCAATAGCTAGTTTTTCTAGTGCCCCAAAATTGGGCTTCGTCTCTAGATAGAAGGGTGGATCTGGTGTTTGTAATCGCGGCGACATAATTTCACGAAGGTGCTTCTCGTGAGAAAGTTTTTTGGCAAATCTGTTGAAGAAAACATATTCTTGGTCAGTAATGCATTATGTGACGTTTCATGTAATTTATAGTTGGTCGTCAGTTGCTGGTCTGTGAAGATACTTACTCTGTGAGAGCCTCCGCATTAGTTTCTTCCCTGTAGGATTCAAATTTGCCATTTTCCAAATTCACAGTTGAAACTTTCTTTTTAAGTAAGCCTTCACCTTTTGCAACCAAATAATCCAAGTTTTTCGTGGTAGCTTTGTCGAATGATGATAATGTCCTTTCTAAACCATCCTCCTGTGTTTCAAAGAATTCTTGATCATTGGAATATCGATCATGAATGGTTTATAGTTAAATCAAATTTGGACACAAACCTGGATCCGTAGGTAATTTGTTTCAATGTTAAGGGTTTTGAAGACAACCGAAAGATGTATATCAACCATATCAGTGCTTGCTTGACTAAATATATCAAGTAAAGGAGAGCCATTGGGATTAAACCACCATCCAAACAAGCCCCATTTTGAAGCCTTGGTAGCGTCATATTTCCCTGTAATTTTGCATTCGCCAGTCCCTATAGATATTACCAAATATCTACGATACTCTAGGGATTGAGGTAAGGGAAAGTCACTATTTCCACGAATGAGTTGCTTTGCAATTTCTCCCATTGCAATGAGAGTCTGTTACAGAAAAAATAATACTAACAACTAATGCCAATATGTAGAGAAGTTTTTCTTAAAAAAATATTGCAATCTAATACTTTTATTTGAACAAGTTTTCAAATCCAAAATTGGTACGTATTATTACCGGATTATTCGCTGCCATACCACCATCAACTAGGTTAAATTCATGCTCTTTTTCATTGTGACTGGTTATAAATCGATGTGGTGGAAGATATGTAGGTGCTGCTGATGTTGCGATGCAAATATCTGATAGCGGGGCATTCAAGTATGGCTTTTCCTTCATCTACCAAATTGAAAAAAGTATCATTAATCGCCATTTTTTTTAATTCTTATAAATTTCAAAAGTATTGATGTTAATGGATAGAGATCCTCTCATGTTTTGAACATGAGAGGGTAAAGTTGAGTGGTTGTGAGTGAAAAGAATAAATAAATAATGTATTGTGGGGGCCACAATTTTATAAAATGATAAACTTTCACTCACACAAACTAAAAATCTTTACCTCTCATGTTCAAATTGAACATGAGAGGATCTCTATCCGATGTTAATACATACTGAGAAAAAGAAGAGTAAAAATAACCTCGTAGCTGGAAAAGATTAGTGGCTGGAGTGTCTTGATGTCAAAGGTAGGAATAGCAATATTAGTTAATGTATCTCCTAATTTAATGTTTTTAAGCTTGTTCCGAATTGCCTCATGGAGGTACTTCCCATCATATAATGGCCCGGTTAAACTCTTTAATATCCGTGTAACAATATTGCTGTTCTTCAAGAAATCCAAACCATGTCAACAAATTTCAAATAAGTCACATATGTTAAAATAAAGTACAAGTATAAGTACACAAGGGGGTGTTCATTTTCAATTATCCAAAGAGAAACATATTGATGCGATACAACTATACAACTGTGAGATCTTCTGTAAGCAAGTAGATTCAAAGAAAAATGATAGATCCTCTAGTCTAAACTATAAGAAACTGTACTAAATTATATATTTGTGGATATTGAGCCTAATTTGGAAAATAACTTCATGGATCCGACCCTGCAGCTACCAAAATGTTCTCGCAATGGTATAAAAATCGATCTGGATCCATGATCTTTTCTAAACTTGTTTTGTGTTAGTTACTGCTATATTATCAATATAACAGGAATAATCCTTTACTTTTTCTGGGCTATATATGGAGATGGACAAGGTTTGGCATGCGTCTGCTCAGGATAAGGCGATGGAGTTAGGCGTTGACACCTTTTCTGCTATCTGATCTTGCTCTTTGTTGTGGATCACAAATCGGAATTCTAAGGTTAACGTTGATTGGAAGTATTGGGTGGTGCATCCGATGCGGTCTTTCTCGGCTAATTTTGGCTGTTAAGTTTTTTTTTATGGTGTAATTTTTCTTGTTTCTTTTTTTGGTGGTTTTGGCCTCCTCCTTGGTGGCTGTTGGTGATGTTTGTTTATGTCTATTTGGGTGTTTTAATAAAATCTTTGCTCTTCAAAAAAAAAATATTTGTGGATATAATAAAATTGTTGACCGTATAAATACTATGCCTCGAGTTACTGTTTCCAGCTATCTTTCCAATGAAGGAATATCTAAGTTTTGGGTTCTAAATGCCATCAAAATCTAGCCCTGTCTATTTACTGAATTCGAAGAACATACTTTTTGTGTTAAAAAGTTGAATAGACTTGATTGGTTAAACTCTGATATATTTACAAATTCAAATGACATGAAATTGTTACCAATCTTGAGGGAAGATCTTGGGACAGTTTTGGAGGTAGAATTCTTTGATGTCCTTGGCTGCGAACAAAGGGCGCTTGTTAGTGTTCTTATCATTAGGAACCTTATTATCAGGAGCGGTTAACATCGAAGTAATGAGACCACCGGTACTTGTCCCAGCAATTATATCAAAATAGTCTGCGATCCTTGCTTCAGGACCATCTAGTTTCTGAACCATAAACAATGCTTATAAATAAAAAATAAATATCACTAACAACTATTGGGTTTGTATGATCTACTATACAAGAGTATCGTATGAAGAAACTCAAACAAAAATAGCACGGTATACCTGAAGCTCGGTCTCAAGAAATTCGAGGATAATAGCTGGGATAAGACCTCTGATTCCGCCACCATCGATGCTAAGAACTGTGATCAAGTTCCCACAAGACGGGGGCTTTACTATCGAGTTAGATCTCTGCATCTCAGTACTCCAGATATTTTTTTGCTTAGATGTGTATACTGCAGTGTCATCTACATTGTTGCCATGCCTATTTATAGGCCCATGTTCTACTTTTACCGATCCACACCACCTTTTAAGGCTTCTTAAACTAAGCTTTATTTTATTACATTGGTTGGTAAGTAAATTTTGCATTCCCATACCAGAACTAAATCATTCTGCAAGAAAATTACTGTAAATTTTGTATTGACTTTACTGTATATTTCGCTACACCAAATTTCCTTAATTTATAGGACTTGGGATGTAAATAAATGTAGGCACATGATAGGCATATTATGTTATAAAATGTGCCTGTTAAAGGCAAATTGCGACGATTCTGTGTTGTGGATGCTCCATCTGTCGTGACATAGAGAGTATTGGTTCCTTTTGTATGTGTTCCGTCCAATTACCTAATAAGTGACAAGGAATCTAATCCGTAATGGATTAATTGGAAAGAAAAAAAAAAGGAAAGCCGATAAACTTTACATTTTCTATAGGATTTAATCATGGTCTCTTAATGAACACTCTAGAAGCTTGTTCTTACTTAAAAACAAAAAAAAACAGCTCCTTTTGAATACGATTTTCCTTTTTGTTGCCTAAAATCTCTACCTTTGCGCAGTTCATACTGTGTTAACTTTATATCATCAGCTTTTCGTGCATACATCTAGTAATATAGAAAACAGTACTTAGAGAGCCTTCCCAATCTTATAATGATGTAGCAAAACTTTTTTGCATATAAGCATTAGCCTAGAAATTCTTTGTAGGTCACATTCTATCTTACTTTCTATAAAGAATAAATTCAATAAAAAATCTAGCTGTCTTATGAATGTCATTTTTCTTTTTACTTCAATCATAGAGTTCACGTCCCATTCCATTTCCAAGAAAATTAAAGAACACTTCAACTGAACGCTGAACATATATACTTAAAGAACTATAATCAGTACTATTAGCATACAGCCAAGGCACAAAAAGAACAAAAAACTAAATTACATTTTTATCTTGTTTACAATTGCCATTTCATTTGTTCCTTGTGTTAAGTAGTGTAATGTGAATTGGTTGATTAATTATGTGAATAATATGATACAATATAAAGAATCAAATGATAATACTCCCTCCGTCCCATATTAAGTGTTCATTTTTGACTTTTTGAATTCTTTTTTCATAAACTTTGACCGTAAATATTTTTCTTTATGTTATATAATGCTTACTGAAAATTATACCAATTAAAAATACATTCGAAACTCTATCCATTCATATATTTTGCATTGAGTATCATATAACATAAGAAGAAATAATTAAGGTCAAAGTTGAAGAAAAAAGATTTTAAAAAGTCAAAAATGGACACTTAATATGGGACGGAGGGAGTAACTCATTCTCAAAGTTATTTGCTCCTTATAGGACTAAGACATCTAGTATATGTATATTATATCAGTGAATTGAATTTGGCCTCTCCACACCATCGATATACGGAGTATAAATTAAGGAAAAGAAAAAGATTAATCATGCGAGTAATTCCAATGTTTCGGTCTAGCTGTTTAGTATGCACTTACCTACCCTAGAACTTTTTAAGGAGTATTACTAGTGATCCTATACAATATAGGTTTAGGAATTTTGGGTTTAGGGTAGGATGCTTTTTAAGGTAATTACTTGTGATCCAACGCACAACCGATCACTCTGGTCCCTGAATTAATCAGAATCGAAATAAGCGGCTTAGACCTCACATACTCACCATGCTCACTGTGCCCATTTAGTACCACTATGTCAAAGACTTAAAAGCATGTTGGTACATGGATCAATTCAATTAGTCAGAACTAGCTGGTTTCCTGGTCAATCTTGATGTCTAAGGGATCATGTCTTCTCGTTCAAAAAGGGGATCTTACTTTAACGAACATATGCTATCGTATTATAGATGGCAGCTCTAGGACGTCAGTCCAAAGAGTCACATCAAGTATGCATCACGTTTTATGAAGAAAACTTATATAGAGTCCTTTTCTTAAATGGTTTTTTTACATATACGTTTTTCAAAACAGTCCGCGCATAAAAGATTTACCAAAATGAACTTTTTCATATTAACCGTTAGATATAAGACACATGTCCCATCCAGGGGCGGAGCCACATGAGGACCGGGGAGGGTCCTGGCCCCTCTAGGCTTAAGCCCGTTAGTGTATTTATTTGCGATTTCATGTGTTAAAAATAAAAAAATTTCATCTCGGCCCTCCCATCTAATGTTTTCTCCGAAAAAAATTTGTTTCGGCCCTCTTACAAAAATTTTTCTGGCTCCGCTACTGGTCCCATCCAACGATGGTAAATATGAGCGCATAATTAAGTAAATGAGTGAACTCAGGTCCACCACATGAAAACATGCCATGTTTAAAGTTTGCTGACATGAACAACCACAATACTTCTAGATGCATCACCGCACACTCACTCAATAAGCGAACTGTCATTATATATGATCATGGACGGATCTACATGATGTAAACTGCTAGTAGATTTCTAGGTATAGTAAAATGACATTTACACAAAGATTAAGATGAAAAATAACCGGATAGAATTTGTAATGGTGGATGATAGGCTATGTTGCACAGAAACTCCGTCGGGGTGACGTCTCCCGTACCGGAAATGTTTCGGAAACGCGAAACGCTTGTAAATTCCTGGAAACACCTCAGAAACGTTTTCGGAAAATAGGAAACGTTTCATTTGATGAAAATAAAATGAATGGACGAGATGAAACAGTTTGTTTTTTTAAACAATATTCCTTATGGAACTTTTCTATTATGAATAAAACTTATATAGAGTCATTTTCTTAAATGGTCTTTTTACAGAGACGTTTTTCAAAACAGTCCGCGCATAAAAGATTTACCAAAATAAACTTTTTCATATTAACCGTTAGATATAAGACACATGTCCCATCCAACGATGGTAAATATGAGCGCATAATTAAGTAAATGAGTGAACTCAGGTCCACCACATGAAAACATGCCATGTTTAAAGTTTGCTGACATGAACAACCACAATACTCCGCACACTCACTCAATAAGCGAACGTCATTATATATGATCATGGACGGATCTACATGATGTAAACTGCTAGTAGATTTCTAGGTATAGTAAAATGACATTTACACAAAGATTAAGATGAAAAATAACCGGATAGAATTTGTAATGGTGGATGATAGGCTATGTTGCACAGAAACTCCGTCGGGGTGACGTCTCCCGTACCGGAAATGTTTCGGAAACGCGAAACGCTTGTAAATTCCTGGAAACACCTCAGAAACGTTTTCGGAAAATAGGAAACGTTTCAGTTCATTTGGAAACGCCTGATGTTGGGCAGGAAACGTATTGGAAATGTTTCCGGACCATTTAAAGGCGTTTCTACAATTAAAAATGATGAGCCAAAGCTCGACGCCGTCTTTTTCTTTGAGAATACCGACTAGTTGATATGTTATTATTATGTGGTTTTTTATGACAGTTTCATGGTTGAAAAATCTTTTGCATCTAATATTAAACTTTGATTAATGACGGAATGAGATCACCTAATGTTCAAGTCTCTCAAGTTCTCTCATGTTACTATGTTGTGAGAGGGAAGAAATGAATTGTTTTATATTTTAATTAAAAGTGTCCACACTATTATGTTTATTTTCATCTTATTGGCTCAACATTACCAAAACATGAGAGACTAACATTAGAGGATTCTTATCCATTAATGACATTTGGTGATAACAATTTGATGTTGGATGTTTGATGTTTATATATATATATATATATGGAGCATGTGAGAAGAAAAACTAAAATAAAAAGAATAAGAAGAAATTATAGCCACACATTTTAAAAAGGAGAGAATTTCAAGGGGAGATGCATCCCTTTTTGTATGTGCATCTGAAATGTGTGGTTGTGGTTTCTTTTTATCATTCTCATTGTAACTATTATTCTCATTTGATCCTTACTCTATATATATCTATAACTTATATATGGAGCTAACTATGACTGGATTAATATGAAATAGTGACTAAACGCCATCTCAACTATGACATGGCACATATAAGACAATAATTTTAAATAATTTTTGAATTTATAATTATTTTTGCATTTAATTTTCATATTTATATTAATTTTTGGATTAATAATTATTTTTGCATTAAATTTCAAAATTTTTCTAAAAATATTGGCATTGGCAAGGTTTGAACTCATGACCTATGGTTTAGATGCAACAATGATTACTAACTGAGCCAATAGGTAATTTGTATTTTACTTTACAAAACATTATTCATATATTATCACTTTCGATTTAGGTATCATACTACATTTATATAACTTCTAAAGATATATTATAACTTCTAAAATATATCTTTTAGAAGATAACTTTTATGAAAAACATAAGATATATCTCCATACTTAGAACTCTATAATTATCATCTATATATATCTTTTCATTCATACATATCTTACATCATATTAAAAAAATATATAACATTCCTAATCATATTAAAAAATGTACGAAACCCTAAAGAATATGTTTTTTTGCGGGTTTCTCATCTTCTTTGTTTTGTTTCAATGTATATGTTTTTTCTCAAAACCCTAATCAAAGATTGTGTATGCATATGTTGGTTTCTTTCTTTTTGTAGGTTGCCATATAACAAAAAAAGGTACGCCTTCTTTATTCTTACCACTGCAATGTAAGAGTATGAGGTTTATGAAAATAACAAATAAAGGCAGGTTTTTGTCTGGAGTGTATGCTTAAGTTTACATACTGATATAAGTAATTGCTCCTGATGCGACTCAAAGAGTGACAAGTAGCCATGTCCGTGTAGCAAGGCTCTATGTTTTGATAAGCTTAATATTTTTTAAATGGAACATCTATGCCTCCTTATGATGGTACTGCTTATCATTACAACTACAACAATCTTCTGCCTGGAGGAAACCCTTATCGTCCACTACAACTCTCTGCCACACCTGCTTATTCAGGTGGGCTCATGATAGGAACGGGTATGTGTTTTTTGGTTGATTTTAGCCATTTTAGTGTTTACCTTGTGCTGTTTAGAGGTTATGGTTTTCTGATACTGATTCTGGCCTTTTATATCTCATTACGATGATTTGCCTTGCCTGCTACTATATGACATCTTGCTTAAACCAGCATTGAACCTTTCTGCAGGTGCTTTGTATGGTTTACCTCAGCTGATGGAACAATTTGGTTTGCGATTGCCCAATGCTCAAGTTGCCATGGTATGTTTGAATTTTGTTATGTCGGTCGACTAATTGCGACGAGTAAATTTGATTATTCATTCACCTACTCCCTCTGTTAACAACATGTGATGCTATATTGATTGATCATTTGGTTTTTGAAATTTTGTAGGGACCTCGGCCTGGATTTTTCCCAGAAGAGCCATCTCAGAAGAAGGGTATATTACATCTAACTTATGCATATATACGCGGTAGCAGATGATTGTATTTTATGATTCGTTTTTCATTTTTTCACTTGCTTATTGCAGATGGAACGCGCGAAAACGACTGGGAATGCCCAAAATGTGGAAATGTCAATTTCTCCTTCAGAACAGTCTGTAACATGAGGAAATGCAATACGCCTAAACCAGGATCTCAGGTCTGAGACGCCATCTGTATACTAGTCCTATTTTTGACGCATTGAAGCTTTTTAGGTATGTTTAATATAACTTGTCATTCTAATTTATTTTTATGGCACAAATATGCAGGTTGCAAAGCCAGCCAAGGGTTCCAGTAAGTACTTATGTATCTAGATTGTGTGACCCTATAAAGTGTCGCGATCGAGTCTAGGTAATCTTATAATGTTCTTATTTTGTTTCAGATGCCAGATATGCCAGAAGTAGCTGGATTTTTGAGTTGCTGACATATGTAACACATAAATACCTTTTTAGCGACCATATTATAACGACAGAACTGCGGTTTGCAGAGAAAACCATTGAATCCCTGAATTCCCCTACAGAAAGAAGAAAAACAATGATCAGGTCTGTATTGTTTTTGTCAAATGTTTTATTAAGTTTTGTTTTTGCATGCTTACAGCCCCTATGAATGTAAAGCGGAAATACTTTCTAGTCAATTTCTTTCTTTACCGATTTACTTTCTCGTTTGCTTATAATCTTGCTTCGAGTTATGCTATAATGAAGCACATGGTCATCCGTCTGTTTTTTATTAATACGTGTTTATGTATCTACTGTTCCAGTGAGTACTAGGACATGTTTAAGAAGGTCCAGAGTTGTCCAGCAGTTGCTCAGTAGGGGTCTGAAAGTCAGTCATGTCGTCGTCGTCTTCTTCTTCCTGTTGCTGCGGTTATCGAGTTGCTTTACTTTGTGATTTGTGTTGTCATATTGTAGCATATAAAAATCGCGAATTGTGGTCTTTAGAGATTTTTTACATTAACATGCATGTGTCACCCAGTGAGTTGCTGTACCTTTTCAACTGTGTGTCGTCTTTATTTGTTAGATACTTATCATTGAGTTGCATTTGGTTTCATGAACAAATAGGATTGTATTAATATGATTTGAAGTCGATTACTATCTTAAAAAACTTAGTGTTATTAGCAGTTGAGGTATTGTTTTATGCAAAAGTTTTCCTGCTCTTGTTGGTTTCGTATAGTGTTGGTGTGCTGCTCGTGAGACTGGACGTGTCCTGCAACAGTAGAGTATTGAATATAGATTAGAGTCACTCAGCGATTTTCTTTTTGCAATTTATTGACTTGATGCTGATACTGGTAAATCCATTTAGTTCAGCGCCTTTTTGTTTTGGTATAGTCCAGTGAACCTTGCCCAATTATTGCATACATGAGTGTCTTTAACGAGTAATCTAAAGATTGTTGTAAATTCATGCATGATCTTGTTTTGGAATGGATTACAGTCCTACAAAACACTTGAACGTAACTCTGACCAGGTGCAGTATAACTTTTCTAATATTTAGTTTTACCACAAGTGTCCGGTTGAGGTAAAGCTGACATATTATGTGCAAATGGTTAAAGCATGTATTTTCGTTGTATATGAATGAATCTTTTCCTGTATTTGCAACTTCTTTCATATAAAGTTGCTCCAAAAAATGTTTGTTGGTACAATAGCATCTTTTTCTAGATTTAGCTTTTGGCACGGCCGTGCTAGCTTTTGAGGAATAACTAGACGATTACCTGTGTGTAATGCGGTGGTGGTGTATACTAGCGTCAATTTGTGAGTGATTTTTGTTATGTTTTTTATATGGGTTTGGAGTAAATGAGTGAATATTACGCTGTGCTAATCCTAGTGCAAAGTTTTTTCTGCAACATTGGTGAAACCGATCACACGACCGCATCAAATATTAAGAGAGTTCAATGACATACAAACTCAGTACTTCGTCTGTCGAGAACTCTATTAATATTTGATGCATTCTGAGAAGATGGGTCTGTGATTGATCGCCTTCATCACCTGCACGAATCAAACTCATTAATATGAAAAGCTAACTCATTATTTGAAAGAGACTGTGATCTTTTGAACTTCTGAGCAATTACACGATCATACACAAACGCCCTAATTGCACGCCTGATTTTGGGTTGGGG
>BQNB010170223.1:0-13697 GCA_026074375.1 Tanacetum coccineum | reverse complement strand
TAACCGTGTTCGTACTCGTATAATCGAATAAATAGTTCAATCGTCTTTGTAAAATAATATTTATAAAGTTTAATACATGTATAAATATTATATAAATGATCCAAAAATGTTTCGCAAAAATTTATATTAAAAACGAACAAACACTATTCATGTCAGGAAATTGTGCATACTTTTCTCGTTTTAAGTCCTTTTCTTATGTCTACGTTTTCGTATTAAGACGAGTTATCAAAATATGATATTTTTGTTTTCGTATTAAGACGAGTTATCAAAATATGCCATTGTAAAGGTATAGGATGGAAGTGTCGGGCATATTTCAACATAACAACAAAATTTTGGGGGAGATCAATTAAAATAGACTTGTTAGACTTTAACTTAATGATGATGAGGTTTTCCAATTGGGTAAGGAACTTTCCCATCTTTATTTTAAATCGTTATAAGTTCTTACTAGTTAATACTCATGCTAATCCAAATACGTGTGTATGTATTGTTTCCGGGTCACCCACCAACATTTATTATCTTACATTGGGAAATGGGAAAAGTATATTGTGATCATCACGGATTGATGCATATATACATGGTAACTGAGGGTTTTATGCAAGCTAGCATTTTATTCTTGAAAAAAATCCACACCAGGAATATAACATTCTATTCTTGATAAAAATCCACACCAAGAATATGACACCAGGAAAAGGGATGCGATACTGAGGGAAAAACAGAAACAGACAATAACAATTAATATTTGATGTTTATTTTGAATAGGTGCATCGGTTTGTTGAAGAGCAAGAAAGGGCTTGAAGGTCATTTGTTGGAAAAAAGATGACAACTTCACAAACTCAACAACAAACTTCATTTACAAAGAAGTTTTATTTCGCATTTGAATTCTTGGCATAGATTTGTGCGTGTAATTAAACGCGTCATTATCATTTCAATATTTATTACACTATATGTTTTCCGAATTTTTTGTATTCTTCTGCATTTTTTTTCATGAAGCTAGCCCGCCTATTCGGGCGGGCTATGAAACTAGTTATATACTCCGTCCGTCCCAAAATTATTGTCCCCCGACAAAAAACACACAGTTTAAGAAAAATGCATTTAATACAGCTTTCTCTTTCTTACTTTTTGACAGAGTGACAGTTTTACCTTTAGCTAATTAATTAAAGTTCTTTAAAGTTTGTAATAATAATTTCAAACAAGGGTAATATAGTAAACTTGATTAAACTTTCCTATCTATTTTTAGTAGTGGACAATTAAATTGGGACATCCTAAAAAGGAAACATGGACAATAAAAATGAGACGAAAGAGTAATAAGGATTACGATCAAAATACCAATACCAAAGTTAAAATCAAAAACTGATCTCCAAAATATTAGCCCTAAAATCAAATTCAATTCCTGGAACAAAGGCCGATAAATCCCTTCGATCGATTAACTCAAAACAAACCCATACAACCATTTTTCGAACAAAAGAAAACAATAATTAAATAGGTTGACCATGTAATCCATATTTAATCAAACCGACCTATCACTTATTGTCATCCAATCAAAGACTAGAGACTAAGGAGCAGTTTTAGTTTGAGGGTTTAGGCTGGAGGATTAAGGGTGCGTTTGGTTGGAGGGTTTATAGAGGGGGCTTTGGGTTGAGTCCAAAAAATGAGTGTTTGTTTGACATGGTTCATCTTTTCAAAACTCATTTTTAAAGGTTTTCATAATCCTTATTAACTTGATAGGTTTTACTCAAAACACGTGGGACCCATTTCTCTTCTCTCACATACTTAACTAATTTAATATTTAAACAATAATTTTTATTTAAATTTTATTATAAAAAATATATAAACAAATTTAATTCTCTCCTAAACCTACATCAAATCCAAATCCTAAACCAAATCTAAATCCAAATCTAATCCCACTTATAAACCAAACGGCCCTAAGATTTAGACTAAAACTAATGTTCGGTTTCTTTTACTTGATTTTTCGTACGATAGTTTGTCCCTAAAATCCCTCATTTATAAAACCCAACAAGGTGGTTGGGTTTGATAATTAATGAGTCTTGTTTAATGATTTAGAATTTCGTCAGCTACACATTAGTTTTTATTTAATTGATATATTACTAGTATTATTTTATAATTATTTATTTTATTTAAATCTTAAAATAGTATAAATTTTTTATTTTATTCCTAACCTCGTTATAAAGTATAAATAAACATTTTTTACATTTTCTTTTTACATCAAAATCAAATCCTAATTCAAATTATATATATACTCATTTACGGACGAAAACGACGTCATTTAGCGACGTAATATTTTTAGTCCATTAAGAAAAACAACCGGCCCAACAACCTTAAAAAGTTAAATGAAAAAAAAGACGTAATTTTTTTAAGCCATTAAGAAAAACAACCGGCCAACAAGCTTAAAAAAATTATAAAATCTACCTTCAACTTTTAGCTATTTACAACTTTTTAATATAATAAACTTTATTTATCAAACACGACCGATTCATTCAGAAAATAATACCCGCGAAAAGATCTTTGAATTGCGAATAAAACGAGCCCAATATTGCAATGCTTCTGACATACGTACGATTTTATAAAAAATGTTGAAGTTTAATATACATTAAAAAAAAACTTTCAAAACACACCCCCAAACTATCTAAAAACTTTTAAAGCCGACCCAAAATAAAAAGAAAAAAGAAAATTTACAAAACTTACCCTCAACTTTTAGCTATTTATGATTTTTATATAATAAACTTTATTTATCAGAAATATAACACATATCTACCGATACATTCAGATCCAAAAATACACGCGGAAAGATCTTCGAATTGTGAACAAAACGAGCTCAATATTGCAACGCTTCTGACATACGCACGATTTTATAAAAAATATTAGAGTTTAATATAAATAAGAATTTTTTTTACAAAACTTACCCTCAACTTTTAACTATTTATGACTTTTTTTATATAATAAACTTTATTTATCAAATATATAACATATATTTACCGATTCATTCAAATAAAAAATACCTGCGGAAAGATCTTCGAATTGAGAACAAAACGAGCCCAATAACGCGTGGACACATATCCACTCAACATTCATTCGAAACAGATTCGCGAAAAATTATGCCCCGCGGCAACGCGCGGGCTATGTAATCAAATCGCACAAAAACAAGCCCCGCCGTAACGCGCGGAAGGTCCAGCTCTTATGCAGTCAAAAACCTCCCTACGCTAAGCAAAAAAAATAAAAAAATAATGGAAAAATAAATTTAACGCTCTGCAGCAATGCGCGGACGATCATGCTTGTTTAAATTCAAATCCAAATCTAAATCATTATCTGAAACATCTACAAACCAAACAGGCGATAAGCTTAGATTTTCTAATTCAAACCAATATACAATCAGGAAAAACCAACTCAATGATCAACTTTTCATACCTAATTGGAATAAACCATACGAACATGTTTTTTCCATGGATAAATAAACTTAGCTTTGATACCACTTGTTTTTTTTATAGGCGAATTTTATTAAGACAACTAGCAAGGAGCTAGAAATTACAAAGAAACAAGATAAGGGTTTTTGAGCCAGTCAATCCAACTAAACGAAGCTTTACATCTAGAACGACACCAATAAAAAGAACGAGACACCACATCATCAAAAATCATCGCCATTGAAGGATTGTTCGAACAAAAAATTCTCTTATTGCGAAAAGCCCAAATATGCCACCACATGACGTAGTAAACTCCTTCAAGAACCTTTTTGTATTTCATGGATAAACAAAGATTCACAATCCAAGTTACCCATTCTTCATAAGAATATATATCCATGTACCTAACATCCCACCAACGAGAGATCTTACGAAAAATCTCTCTAGCTATATGGCAGGTAAAGAATAAATGGCTAGTCGATTCCACCGCATTATCACACATCGGGCATATAATAGAATCAATACCCATAGCTCTACGAGAAATATTTAATCTAGTTGGTAAGCAATCTAAACTTACTTTCCAAGCATGAACGTTAACCTTGATGGGGACAGCTTTAATCCAACGAGTCTTAACGGCCACCTCCGGTAACATTTTCTCATCAATCAACTTCCTAACCCAAACAACCGTGAAATCTCCCGAACCCTCCAAAGACTAAATCCACCTATCCCTCATATTAACAAGAGAGACACCCTCTACCTGGGTCGTCAACGCTATAAACTGGTCTTGTTCCGCACCACCCGTAGGAGCTCGACGAAAAGAATAATCAAATCTCAAATGCGATAACTTTGAAGCAACATCAACAGATTTACAAGACTCAAGCGCGTACATTCTAGGATACAAATGTTTAAGTGCAGTGTCCCCGCGCCAAACATCCTCCTAGAAAGAAGTATTCGCCCCGTTGCCCAGCTTAATTTTAATGCAGTTAGCAACATCATTACCTTGTTTCTTCAACAGATTCATCACATGCACGATATCTAGCCAAATAGACGGATAAGCAGACTTCACATTCTTTCCTATTTTCCTATCGTCTCCATGAATCGCTTTAATGACCTGCGCCCATAACGATGTACTTTGAGCAATAAACCGCCACACCCATTTCAACATAAGGCCTCTATTCAACGCGTATAAGCTTGAAACACCGAGGCCTCCTTTCTCCTTAGACGCCAGCACATTTTTCCATTTCACCCATGACGGTTTATTACCATGAGGATCATTACCATTAAAAAATAACAGCGAATAGATTCCAAGCGATGTAACACCCTCATCGGAACTTTAAATATTGATATATGGTAGATAGGCATCGAGCCTAAGACCGACTTGAGAAGCGTTAACCTTCCTCTAATTGAAAGTGTCTTCATCTTCCACTTTGAGAGACGAGCAATTACACGATCAACAACCTCATTCCAAGATTCTATACGAGACATAAGCCCGCCCACTTTAGACCCTAAGTAAGAAAATGGAGTTTTAAGAATAAGACAACTTGTTAGTGCAAATATTATGATATTTAATCTATACGATCTCTTTATGTTTTGATGATGACAAACATGTAACTTGTAATACGTAACGTAAAGTGCGCAAGTTACTCGTAATCACAAATCATCAATACATACACGTATCAACATCTTTCGACGTCTCAAGTATGCATCAAGACGGACATTGGTTTACACCCGACGTAAATCACATAAGGTATGTACAAACAATATTAAACTTGTAGGATGATCAAAGAAATAAGTTTTTGTCTTAAACTTTATATTTTTATAAATACAACAAAACTATTTCTCAAAAATTATTTAGACAAATTATTTTTGAATTATAAAGAAATGTTTTATTTGGTAATTATTTTGAATTTCAAAATCTGGTCATTTCCCCCTAAAATAAGTGTCACTTTCCACCAGACAATTTTTGTCACCAACAAACAGACAAAAAACAGGAGTGTTTGTCAAGCGGTCCCCCCTTAATTCGGTTGGCGCCCCCCTTAATTATTTGGCAGCCCCCATAATTATAGTCTGGGACCGGCTGTTTCCCCTACAGGCTGTTTTTCAGCTCCTATAAAAGTAGGGGACAACCTTCAACTATTTTCATAACCCTTTTTGCACTGAATTTCTCTCAGTTATTTCGTTCCTTTCTCTAGATCTTACTAAATCTCTATAAATCTTTGATCATTTGACTGTTTAATTCTAGGTTTAAATGTGATCCAAACTTCTACTCATTCCCTTCTTCCCTTGAAGTGCAAGAGGAAGAACTTCTGGTCAACTTCAAGACCGAAAGTTATTAGGTCTAGTTAGGTCCATTGTTACGATATAGAATACAAGTCCCATGTCTTGTGAACCTTTAGTTATTGGTGTATATTCAAATGATTTAATATATTGATGGGTTATTGTGGTTGGTTAGTATTTTGGGGCTTAATACATGAGTGTAGTGGTAGATTGGTTCTAGCTAAGATAGGACGCCGACATCTCATAGCTTAGTGTCGGAAAATAAATAAAGTCGAGGACGCGGTTTATGTGTTTAGGCATAAACACAAGGCTTGTAATTTGGGCCATAAAACATAACGGGTTTGGTTGTACCCGAAAGAAGGACCTCGACATCTAGCTTAGTGTCGGAAAATAATGTAAGCATTGGTATAAGGTTTTCTCCGCCGAAAGGGAGCTTGTTGATTAGTGAAGCAACTCTCGAGTTGGATACTCAAGGAGTAGAGTAGGGCAAAGAGGAGCTTCGTGACCGAACCATTATAAATCATCGTGTCGGTTTGCATTTTCTTTTACCTTTCTCTTTACTTATGTCTTTACATTTATTGCTTTACTATTATACTTGCATGTTCTTATATTGTGTGGAATTGTTTGTCTATGTTGGTTAGTCATTTTTTGTGTAGCTCTATGAGTAAACAATGTGAGTGTGTATATATTGGGTAAAATGCAACTAGTATGTAAAATCCATATTCGACACTTCTCATATTACGTCAAACTTGATTGGTGATTTGATACAAATGATCTAGTCCAAAAACCTCTTCTGGAGGCGGTCCCTTTAAATAAAGCGGCCCCCTGATGTACTTGGCGGACCTCATATATTTATGGGACCGCCGGCAGAAAGTGATTTAATAATTGATACAAAAGATTTAATGTTTTTAAAAGGAAACGTATTCACCCCCCCTCCAAAACGTTTTCCACAATTGGTAATCAAGAGCCAGGTTCCGCTCTAGTTTTCAAAACAAATGGTTTTTAAAATATAGTACGATCCATGTATCAAATTACCTATGAGTAAGGACTAAATATGAAAAGTGTTTTGTTGTTTGATTCGTACTAGTTTTGTTATTAAATATACTTCGTATGCTAGCTTGAAGGAACATTTTATTAAAAGAACTTGGAAGTGTCAACTTATGTTTATCTAAGTCGTAAGAGTAGAAAAGAAATGTCTAAAATACAAAATTTATGTTCTGGAAGAAGTTTTTAAAAGTCTTAATGTTTCTACATTAAGTTACAAAATGATTTTGAACAAAAAATGTATTTTTGGGTCACTAGTGGCGGTCCCATAAATGTTCGGGTGGCCCCCAAATATATTTGGGGGCGTCACCTTTATGGGGGCCGCCTGTCTGTTTCGTCAGTTTTTGGCAAACTTCGAAAAATCATATAAAATCAACCGTAAGTCCGTAGAAGTCGTGCCACCCGCCATTTCGAAGATAATCGAGTCTAGTTTTATTTAAAAATATTTTCAAGTCTTTAGTCTAGACTTAAGTCAGTCAGAAATACAAAATACTACATAGTGGTCAAAACTATATGTTTCGGTTTGACCTAAAACTTGTAGTTTACCTTTTCTTTCAAGTCGAGCATTTCCTATCAACTGTATCCTTAAAAACATTGATCTATGATCAATTTGGTTTTAAAATGGTGAGGAAACTAATTTTTGTTTCAAATAAAATCTAGCTATGTATTCATCATTATATCTAATACACAAAACGACGATGAATATCCTTATGTGTATGCTAGATGATTATGTGTGTTTAACTTTTGTTTCAACTTGGTTAATAGATATTAATAAGTAATCATTACTATTTTTAATTGAGCTAATTATATATCTAAACAAATATGCCATGTATGCTATTTGTATGTTACTAAGTTTTTATTCGGTATAATGCCTAATAGGAATTACGCTAGATTCTTGCGTAAAAGTGCAAAATTGGTTATGTGCTTTGCATATAGGCATAGATCACTAATTTACAAGTGTTACATAAACCATCTTGTATATAATTGTTTGAGTGTAGTAACCAGTTCAATTTAAAAATAAGAGTTATATAATTTGTCAAGTGCGTGGAAAAATAATATCCTAAGATCATATGTAAAACCCATCACTAAAATATTTCCAACATATTAACTCTCTTCCAACAAGATGTCTAAATCTTTTCATCGTCTTGCTTTGTTTGACCAAGGGTTGGTTAAACAAAAGAAAATATTGTATACATTAGTAATTAAGTAAAAGAAATTGTATTTTTTTTAAAACTTGCTTGTGCTTAGCATTGTTTCAAACACAACACACATAATTATATTCTTTTTATAAACATATAGTATTTTACAAAAGATGTGTGTTGTATTAAAATGGTTAGAAAAATCATTCATACACTAATAAAATGTCAAAAACTATGCATACTATGAATAACAACAAATAGTTTTTTGCACAAGCAAAACATATGACAATCCAAATGTAAGAAATTAACTTGTCATTATTCATCAACCTCACACTTACAACTCGTCTTAGGATTAATGAAACACACTATTAAAATCTTTATTTGTCTTCTTTTAAAAGAGTGTTCGTGAGGGTCAAGAAAGATTTCAAATATATATCAACTCATTATTCAAACTATGATTGATATTATTATCGAATCTTAATGACAAGTTGTTTACGAGTAAGGACAAGGAAATCGGATTCTAATTTGTCTAGCTTTAAGATTATATCAAATATAACAAGAGATATTATTCTTAAAACAACATACTCAATCACTACTGTGATTGATATGAATAATAACGACATCCGCTTCCAAGACGATAAGAAACATGCCAATCGGATCATAACTCACACTTGTGTAGATGATGTCATATTGAGTCTACTTGTCCAATAGTTTGGTGTTTTCCCAAATATTTGCAAATATATGCATAAAATACACAATGAAGTAGGATTGACGCTTGAATGTCATTGTCAAAAATTTCAAGTAATATGCCTTGCAATGCAATTGGGTAAAGTCGTCATCATCTGAAAAATCCAAAACATGAGCAAACGCAGAACAACATATGAACATTGCTCCAAACAATTCAAAAGCACAACTAAAAACTCAAACTATTTATTCCCCTCAAAACCTTCTCTCCTTATTATTACCAAATAAGCATAATAATTCTTATTCCCAACGAAAACCCTTTAACCCATCTAAGGTTAGAATTATGAAGAATTGAACATATTCCACAAACCATTTTTGTGCTTTCTTTCAATAGGTGATCGTAAGGGGATTTTGAATATGACGATGATTATTATTCAAACGACAATCAATCTCATTATTTAATCCAATTACAAATTTGGAATATTAACATGAAATCGAGATTAGGATTTATTTATATCACGGAAATATCAATCAAATGACCATAGATATTTTCCCGTGTCTACATGTTTAACCATCATCGGTTATTACATGAAATTACGAAGTCGATTGTAAGACAACAAGATTAGTCATCGAATTGCAATTCACACTTGCAATGAAGATGTTTTATTGAGTCAAAGTGTTCAAATATTGTGTTATTAACTATGGTCAAATTATACATGCTAAACTTAACACACTCTAAGTAGGATTGACTACTTATGAATTTCCATCGGGAAACTCATAAGTACTCCAACTTGATAAGCAAGATTTGGATGTCATTTCTGAAAACTCAAACCAAAAACCCTTATAACTTATATAAGTTTCTCTTAATAACCTAATATCAACACCATCTCCTAAATAATGGAAAGATGATCCTTGCCCAAATTTGGCACCTCCACGGATCGATGGACCTTTCGTCCTAAATTCATCTTCGTTAGGTAAGATTCCGCCCGAAGGAAAAAAGATTTAAACATCTTCCACTTGTCAAATCTCTGCTTAAAAGTCAAACATAAGATGTAAACTAAACATTAGTTAATCATCATAATTTCTACAAAATGAAACAAACCAATAACTATTGAAGTAAATAAACTTTATTGGATTGTCTTTCATAAAAGGACTGCAAGGTCATTCTTAACACCCTCAATATAGAGCATTACACATTGTCACTTTTAAGCATACTCCTAGATCCTAGATGACCTATTCTTTCTTATAGCTACAACAACTTGCTTGCTCTCTCATTCAACCTTAGAATTCCACACTTCTTGATTAGGATTATATCAACCGAAATTAAAGTACGTTAGTTGAGTCATAGTAGGCCTTGTATGAAAAGACAACACAAATTTTATCTTTGTCTTACAACTTCTAAGGCAAATAATAGGATATCTATTTGGGTTTTTTGTCTAACATGATAATGACTACTGGAGAATCTATTGCACTAGAAATTCAATTTGACCTAACAGTTGAATTACTTCTAAGAGTGAAGTTGGGTTCGTGGTATAACCTATAAAAATGGTCGTGTTTAGCCTGAATTGAGCACCACTAGTGATAGTCTCATATTCATTCTCTAATTTGATTAAATGGCTCTTCTTAAATATGCCTAATGATAGTCTACATCGATAGACTTTGTATTTCATTAGGAGTGCATACTAAGCAAGTAGAAATTAGGTTTCCCCTCGGTCAATCTAGACTACATGCATTTCACATATGTGCTTTGAAATTTCAAGATGATAACGTGCTCCCACGTAATGCAATTATATGCTTTTATGTTTATCTTAATGCTCAACGTTTATTTGCTTTGCTATTGAATGCATGTTTGTTATAAAAGCATTTGCCTTTTCTAGCAATTTAGATAAAATATCTCTTTGTTCATCTAAGTAACACATGCTCCTAAGTGCTGAATGCTAACATGCTTTACATGATGATTACATTTAAAATTATCATGTTTTGTTTGCGTCATCTTACATGACTTACATGTTAATTGTGCACCTACACTATGTTAGGTTGATGTATGACAAATAAGGTTTAGATGTCATACAGTCTTACACATTAATCTTGTTGATTATTGCGTTGATGCATGCTTAGATAAACTTGCATGCTTATATCTGTATGTCTTATACATCTATGTATATATTTTCTCACACTATAATATCTTTCTTCGCGTCCGGGTCACAAATCTAAAAAGTCAAAAGAGTCGCAAAATGGTATTAAATCTCTTAGAGTCTTCACTCACACACTCCTTTGATCATCATCTTACTTTCTTCCAAATCATCCACTCTTTCGTCAAGAAAAGGTTAGATACAAATCTAACGCTCCTCCAAGTAGGTTTGACAACTTAAATATTTCATCCAAAATATTCAAGTATCTTTAACTTGCGATCACAAACGTTAAAGGTCATATTCGAAAATCCCTATTCAAGCCTTTTAACAACATAAGTTAAAACGCTCTCCTTTTCTCTTCGACGAAACATTCTTTCTCTTCGACGAAACATTTTGTCTCTTCAATGAAAACATCCTTTCTCTCCGATGAAAACAATTTTTTTATTCGACGAAAACATTATCTCTCTTCGACGAAAACACTCTTTGCCTTTTGATCACACATCTTCCTTCTCACTCAACTACGCCTCTTCAACCACAAAGATGGCTGATCTCTTTCCTCTACTATTTTCTCTACCACCTTTAAGACAACCGTAATACCTCGACTTGACAAATATTCTGTGAACATTCGCAAGCACATAGAATTAGCTACATAACTTTTTGAGTATAGTTTATCGTACGCTAACAACCATCCGTCTTGACATTGTCAAGCTCATCGTCTCTATATTCGTTTGTTTTCTTCTTTATTATTATTATTATTATTATTATTTTCTCTTACGAAACACACCGATGATACGTCACCATTTCCTTAAGACAAATGTCAAGGGGGAGGGAAACATCCGCACGAAAAGGTTGCGATCTAAAGATAAACATGCGGCCGTCTGTTCGTGGCTTTGTACCCTCAAAGGTGAGCGCTAAAGTTAGTTCTTCGTGCAGAGTTTGAGGTGGTGAGAGGATTGGGATGGAGGGAGCGAGCATTTCCATGAGGAATGCGGGGGGGTCTCTTCTTTTCTCTAGTTTTGATTCTAGTCCTTGTTCCATTTCGTTCGTGATAAAGAAAAAAACAAAAAAAAAAAAAAAACAACTAACTATTCATCGAAGTACTTTAATATTTTTAATTACGAAATGAAAAATTAAAAAGTCACTCTTTTTTTAAAAAATATACAACTCAATTTCCCCAAACACCCTCCTGTTGGCGGTTCGGCGGCCCTTAGAACTATTCTGGCGGCCCCCAGATATATCTGGGACCGCCGGCAGCAGCTTGTAATACCATTTAATTTTTTTTCATAAATAAACACTTCTTCTCTTTTGCTATGAGTTGACGTCTAATCCACACCAAAACCTATACCCAATATCTCTCTATAGATCAATGGGTCATCCTAATATCCTAATTCTCATAAACATCATTGCTTATGGTGTCATACTCAAGTGAATTTCATCATGAAATATGTCTCATTCTCAAACACAATCCTTACAATCGATACACTTACAATCCATCACTTTATAATAAATTTCCATCACATACAAAAATTGGTCCTCACTTCTCGTAAACCTCTTTTCTTTTTCTAAATAGTCTTCTCACTTCTGATAGTCACCTCACTTCTAATAGTCTTTTTAATTCTGACGATTCTTCTCACTTCTAAACGTTCCTTTTCATTTCTAATAAGTCTTATCTTCTCTAATGTTTCCTCTCACATTTAAACGTTTCTTCTCTTTTAATAGTCTTGTTTCTATTAATATTCCTCTTATACCTCTCCTAATATCCGAAAATTCCTATTCAAGCCGTTTAACAACATAAGTTAAAATGCTCTTCTTTTTATTCGACGAAAACATTCTTTCTCTTCGATGAAAGCATTCTTTCTCTTTGACGAAATATTATTTCTCTTCGACGAAAACATTCTTTCTCTTCGAAGAAAATATTCTTTCTCTTTGATGAAAACACTCTTTATCTTTTGATTACACCTCTTCCTTCTCACTCAACCACGCCTCTTCAACCATAGAGATGGCTAATCTCTTTCCTCCACTATTTCTGCTACCACCTTTAAGACAACCGTATACCTCGTCGTATGATTGTTCTATGAATATTCGCAATGCTCAAGAAGAGCTACATAAATTTTTGAGTATAGTTTATCGTACGCTAACAACCATCAGTCTTGACATTGTCAAGCTCGTCGTCTCTATCTTCGTTTGTTTCTTATTTATTATTATTATTATTTTTTCGCGTACGAAACACACCGAAGATACATCACCATTTCTTTCGTGACAATGTCCAAAAGGAAACATCTCCATCGAAAAGGTTGCGTCTGAAGATAACATCGCCGACATTCTTTCTTTACCCCTCAAGCGAATCTCATTCTCGTTTATTAAAAGTCGGTCTAATCTTTCTCCGTAAACATACGTCTCAATTCTTTTTATTTCATCATTTAGGTTGTTTTTAAAATAATGAGTACTTGCGTCTAGTTTCTACTTCTCTTTCAAAGTGTCATACTTTAGAATAATAAAACCTAGAAGTGCATGTCTAGTTCCCCGCTAATGTTTTGCTATATGTATATGTGCACTTGTCTACTAACTTTGTTTTATAGCACAACAATATCTTGATTCCTTGGTTCCCCAAACAAGGGGAGCATACACCGAGGTGGAGCACTTGCAAGCACTCTACTCATTTAAATTGCATTGAACTTCTTGAGCATCGATGGTAATTTATTTGATCCATAGATCCGTTAGAGTCAATATACAAGGAATGATATTATCATGGGACGCAATGAGCAAGGGGGAGCTAGGAGATATGTGGGTAAATAGTATAGAGTTGGTTAAACCGTGATGATAGAAGACTTCACTAGGATGATGAAAGCTCACCTTTATAGGAAGATAGGATTGGGGATTGTCAAATATGATGATGGGTTCATTCGTACTCTAAATACTTTACCTCCTCCACTTCATCTTAGTTATACCATTTTCTCTACTTTTTCGAATTCACTCCAAGCTTTAGCTTTTTTGGTCCTTTCAACCTT
>BQNB010170221.1:7500-13698 GCA_026074375.1 Tanacetum coccineum | reverse complement strand
ATAGATATTTTCTTTTTAGAAAATATCTAGTTTTTCATTTTTCTAATAAATCTTTCTCTTTTCTCTCATCTCTCTCTCTCTTTTCAATCACCTCTCTTTCTCTCTTTCTAGTTTTCGATTTGTGTTTGATTATATGAAGTGAAGTATTAATCGGGAACCTACAAATGCAGGTATAACCACTAAGGTAACCTGCATAATAGTTTTTGCCCCTTTGTCAATTGCATCAGCAGTAGTAACTTCAGTTACTACTGCTGTCTTCTCAAGCCTCAATTAAGCTAGTATTAGTAGGACTTAGGATCTAAAATTTAGTAGGTTTATAGATTACACATAGCTTAATATAGATTAAAACTTATTTTTCATTTTCTAGCTTATTATCTTAGGTAAATCAGCTTTAAAAGTTCATCAAAAATCCTCAAAAAGCCAAAAAAAGTAGTATCTAGGGGTTAGCTTCTTAATTTGAATTTCTAGCTTATAGTACTTGTTTTTATGATTTAGATTATTAGCTTATAGATAGGTAATTAAGTTTTCAAAAGTTTAGAATCTGAAATAGCTATTTGTGCTTTTTAGTTTAATATCTTTTTGAGCTTTTTAGAGTTAACTTCTGAGTTTGCATTTTAGATCTTTAAATATAGTTAGCTTAAAGTGTTAATGCTTAGATCATCTTATTAAAATTAGATAGTAGACATCGTTAGCTTTCCAGGTTAGCTTTTAGAATTGCATTTGAGCTTATAATGAATTGTGTGCAAGTGTTTTAGTGAATTTAAGCTTTTAGAGCTTAAAGGCTAACTTTCTGTTTTCAGCTTATTAAAAAGATTTTAGAGTGTTTATTTTTGAGTTTAAGCTTATAGTGCTTTTATTAAAGTTGATACAAAAGTTGTCCTCTACAACTTTTGTTCTTTAAGTTTTTTATAAAAACAAAAAAAAGGGAAGTGAAAGTCGGGGGTGAGCAAGACTCGAACCCCCGACCTCAACACCTCAACCTTTATAACACACCCTCCCACTCCTTACCGCTGTGCCCTTGGGTCTTTTTCATAAGACCCTTGCACAAGTAATCTTTTATACTTGTTTTGGCTTAATAAGCCGTTTAAGCTTATTTCGTGGCTTATTTCATAAGCTGTGACTTTGGGCTTATTTTTCCTAGGATTTAGATAGTTCAAGCTATTTTATGTCATTTTTCTATAATTTTTAGAGTTAATTTAGTATTTTTTTTTTAATCATTTATTTTCATTAAAAACTTTAAAAAATCATAAAAAATAGAAAAATAATCAAAAAAATATAAATATTTTTTAGAAAAATTTCTTTTATCCTAAAGTTCATAGGAAAATTAGTTTTGCTTTCGTAGGATTTAAATTGCAAAATTTCGTTTTCTAAAGAACGGGATTCGTTCTTGTTTTCGTTTTTTTGTGTTTTAACATTCATTTTAACTTCGTTTTTGCTCTAGTTTTCTTTAAACTTACTTTTTAGTCAATTTAAGTCCATTTAAAAAGAAAAACTCAATTTAGGTTTAATTTTATAAATTTAAGGTTTTTGGCCTTCGTTTAAGGTTCTCGTTTTGCGTTTTTAGTTAAAATTTAAATTCCCGTTGTTTGTTTTCATGCTTAATAGTTAGAGCTTGTTAATTTTAATTGTTAAAAGTAGATAATCAAATCAACTATTGTTTCCCATTCAAATCATTGTCCGAACAACAAGCGAGGTTTCAATTTTACAAATCGTTGGGGAAACGACCCGGGAAATCATACTTTCCGGTTAATATACGTATTATATTATATTATATATATTTTGAAGAGTTTCCTTTTACCTTTGTCCTCAAGGGTAAATTGGTGATTTTCCATAGTATTATATATATTATTTTACGTGTGTTAAAATTGACGAATCAAGGAACCACATAAAATTACTAAGATAGTCATAAAAGCCAACGAGTTATTAACAGCGTTTAAAGAAAGGTGTACGGTGGAAACGGGTTTCATCATGGGTATCCCAGAGGTCATGAAGATCTCGTCGTTCATGGATGCGGTTAAATTACCTGAATTGGCCAAACATTTTTCAAACAAGGTTCCGGTTATGGTAAATGAGATGATGGAGAGGATGGATGATTTTGTTCGATCCGAAGAAGCATATGCAAATACCGAACTTCCGTAAGGAGAGGCGGGAGATCCCCATCGTAAAGCATCCCTTCCATTTAGCAGAAGAGATGACCAGTCATACCGAAACACCCACCTGGGGGATACACGAATGGGTGATCATCGGAACAATTATAGAGGGAGAGATGCATTCCCTGCGAACAGGGGAAGAGACTACAGGGCCTCATACCCGCCTCTGAGGGGAGAGTATAACAATTGGGTTGCTTTGGTACTCACCCTAGACTCCTTAACCAAGCACCCGAAAGAAATTCTAGCCATCGAGACACAACTGCGGCTCCCATCTCCTTGACCCATGCTAAATCCATTGAGGGCAGGAAACATTGACCGATATTGCGACTATCACCAAGAAAAGGGACACTATACAAACGATTGTATCCGACTGAGAAAATAGTTGGAAATGGCACTAGAATCAAGAAAGCTGAATCACCTAGTAAAAGACGTAAGACAGAGGGGAAGATGCTCCTAGGGTAGAGATGCTCCCAGCCAACAAAGATAATCAATGTGATCAGTGTGAACTCAGTCAAAGACAAGAAGTGGAAGGGATGGGAGGTGACGAAGGCATGGATGAACACCCTTATCACCTTCCCGTCAATATCCTCAGAAGATATCTTTGACGAACCCTTGATCGTTGAGGCCGAGGTGGAAGGATACTTGGTTAAGCGGGTGTATGTGGATGAATGGTCCTCAGTCGAAGTAGTGTTCGATCATTGTTTCAAAAACCTCGATTCAAGGATAAAAGCTAAACTGAAAGAAACTCAGACAGATCTAGTAGGATTTGCGGGAGAAATATCAAAGCCGTTAGGGAAGATAGAGATGGCGGTACGTTTTGGAAATGGTGGTTTGTGAAGAAGGACCTCCATGAAATTTATCGTGGTCTGAGCTCCCTCCCCCTATAATATCATTCTGGGGAGACCCGGACTAAAGACCCTGCGAGCCATTCCATCCACCATTCACTCCATGATGAAATTTCCTACCCCAAAAGGTGTGGCTACGTTAGTCACCCGAAAAACCATTATCGCGGAATGCAAACGTTTAGAGAAGAAACAAATGATCGAGGAAGAGAGTTCCGAAAGGGGAAAAGGAGTGTCAATGACAGAAGAAGTACTTGTTAACTCGTTATTTCCGGATCAACGGGTTACCATCGGAAGAGGGTTGTCCGAAGTGTGAAGAGACCAACTCAAATGTTTGTTAAAAGACAACATGGGAATCTTCGCATAGGAACCGTCTGACATGACGGGTGTGCCACAAAAAATTATAGAACATACGCTGAACATAAACCTCTCTTTAGATCCGGTGTGCCAAAAGCGAATAAAATTTTCCCCTAAAAAAGTGAAGTGATAACAAACGAGGTTGCCGAATGGATGAAGGCAGGCATAGTTCGCCCGGTCAGGTACCCCACGTACATCTCTAACCCCGTTTTAGTCAAGAAGGGCGATGGAACCTGGAGAATATGTATCGATTTCAAAAACTTAAATTCTACTTGTCCAAAAGACTATTACCCACTACCCAACATAGATTGCAAGGTAGAGTCAGTGATGGGATTCAGATACAAATGTTCCTTGGATGCTTATAAGGGTTATCACCAAATTCAAATGGCAAAGGAGGACAAAGAAAAGACAGCATTTTACACAGATCAAGGGACGTACTGTTACACCAAAATGCCATTCGGACTAAAGAACGCAGGGGCTACGTATCAAAGGCTGGTAGACTCAACATTTTAGTCCCAAATCGGGAGGAACTTGGAGGCATATGTGGATGACATGGTGATTAAGAGCAAGGATGAAAAAATGTTATTGGCCGACATAGCAGAGACTTTCAACAATTTGAAAAAAAATCAATATGAAACTAAATCCCAAGAAATGTTCCTTCGGGGTAGAAGAGTGAAAGTTTTTAGGATACATGGTAACGTCAGAAAGGATCAGGGCTAACCCCAAAAAGACTAAGGCCTTGGCAGAACTCCAATCCCCACGAACACTAAAGGAGATGCAGAATCTGAGCAGAAAACTGGCCGCTCTTAATCGTTTTCTCGCCAAGTCAGCTGAAAGATCTTTGCCATTCTTCAACACCTTGAAAAATATAACCAAAGAAAACAAGCATACCAATGGACGAGTGAGGCAAAAGAAGCTTTCCATCTGATGTGTCGTTGTGTGGTGTATATTTTATTGTTTCAAGTTTTAAATTTATTTATTGCCGACTCAACCAAAAACAACACTTTAACGGGCAGTGTACCCGATCGGTAGTAGTTTCATGGTAAGTAGGGTGTCGATCACTGAGAGCGAGGTTAAATCTATCAATTTAATTAATATATTGGTTATCTAATCTATGTTAATTCTATTCTAATCCTATGTTAAACCTATGTCAGTCTAAATCCTAATTCTAACGGGAAAAGGAGGGTTTTTAGCCTGAGAGACTGGCACGGTTTGGTTGGTGACTACAATCAATTTAAGACACTGTTACCCACGCAAGCTATAGGACAAAAATATAAAAGAAAGCGGTCGAAACCTATATAGAAAAACTGTATTTACCATTATTGTCCGATTAGACGTTGGTTTTGGTTTGTTTATTAAGTGCAATGATTTCTTCTCTCGAGGTGGCATATCATTCTTAAGACTTAGGCGTTACATCATCCTAAGACCTAGACACATTAATTCTATCACAATTAAAGCATCCGCATAAAGCATCCTTATTTGCTGATTATAATCTATCTTAGGGATTAAAGCAATGGTGATCTTGTTAAACCCTAGCTCATAGAGACTTTACCCACTTACCGCTTAATGGCAATCTATACACTAGTAGTCTACTTTTCCAACTATCCAATGGAATCAGAACGTTATTTGTTGAATTATCTAGGTCACCTGCTAGTCAACACGATCAATAAACCATCGGCAATATCCAATTAACTAGTTAAGCCTGAAGCGTATCCTAGACACAGACTTAGAAGGACAATACTTGTGTAACTATTATTCTAGATGTATAAATTACTATATGGAGAGCTATCCCGGACTCTAGATCCGCTTGGTCCACTTTGCTAGATCCAGTTGAATGATAGGTCGCATACAAAAGCGCGTAAACAAGTATAAATTGATAAACATAAACAAGCACTCAACGATAAATCAAGAAATCGATATAAACAAATACCAAACATTCAGATCTTCATAATAATGGCTAATACTCGAAGGTATTAGCCTTCAAACGTCATAATAAATACAAGAGTAATAATTTAGCCAAGGTAAACTAACCGAGTTAACGAATGATACCAAAAACTAAATGATTACAAAAGTATATGGAATTACACGATGTCTCCTATGGAATTGAATACGTTGCTCGACCTCTTCTGCTCTTTTTCTCCTCTGAAAATCGACTTTTGTGGTTTAGGTATCGAGAATATGATTTAGCACACTTAAAACTCGTTTTTGAGTTTTGTATTTATAGGGTCTGGAAGTCGGTTCGATACGGCGTATCCAAGGAGTTGGATACGGCGTATTGGGGGTTTCTTGGAGTAGGGACCACGTTTGATATCTTCTAGAATATTATATTGATTCCATATCTTGAATACGGCGTATTGAGTCCTCTGGATACGGCGTATTGATCTTCATTCCTTTTGTGGTCTTTGGTGAGTGCAGGCACGGATACGCCGTATCTTCCTTGATGGATATGACGTATTGGTCTTCAGAACAGTAATCTTCAAAATATCTTCATTTAAGCTCCAGAATGCGCGCCTTTTGCTAAGTTTCACCAATTACTCCATAATTACTGCAATTCTCAAATATAAACGATTAAGTAACAATTCTTTGCAATAACTATATAAAATGGGTTAACATCGTGGGATAAATGATGCTATAAAATAGACGTTATTTGATGTCATCACCATCAAATGAAAAACTTATTTTGGACCTTCCATCACTAACCCCACCTTTTTCGAAGGAGACCTTGTATGCATACCTAGTGGTAGCAGCAGAAGCGGTAAGTGCGGTTCTCTTAACTGATATGAAGGGAAGATAATGTCCCGTTCAGTATGTAAGCAGGATGCTGAACGAAGCCGAAAGAAATTGTGCCC
>BQNB010170220.1:0-13698 GCA_026074375.1 Tanacetum coccineum | reverse complement strand
CCTACTTACCACAAAACTACCACCGATCGGGTACACTGCCCGTTAAAGTGTTGTTTTTGGTTTAGTCGGCAAAATATAAATTTAAAACAATCATAAATATGTACACCACACAATGACACATCAAGTTTTTGGCGCCGCTACCATGGAGTGAAAATTAATCTTGATTTTTATTTGATATTTTGGTTTTTAGCATTAGATTAGATCTAACCCCTTAGGAGTAGTGTAATTTAGATTAGTGTATATTCTGTATAATTCTATATATTTGTGTATTATTGCTTGTATATTTGTTAGATTAGTTGTTTGTGAATATTTAATTGTTTCCTCAAATACATTGTACTGGTCGATAGATCGATACGGCGTATCCACTTCCATCGGATACGGCGTATCCAACTTTTTGTCCAATACAACGTATTCATTCAAAAGATTAATACGGCATATTCAGGTCAATTGAATACGGTGTATCGATCATCTGATATAATTACAGACGCTTATATTTTTGTATTTGATTTCCGTACATCTTAGCTTTCTTTCCCCCGAGCCTATCCTACTGATTGTTTATCCTATGTTTCAGGTAGTGCATGACAAGGAGTTCAACTAACGAACTATTTTAACCCTTTAAAAACCCAGAACGAGAATTTTGATCATCTAGGATGCTTTTCAAGACACTAAGTCTTGACGAATCAAGAACACTTGGACTCAATCTATTTTCTGACCTAGAAGACTATTCAGAGGAAGAAGTTGCGGAAACAATGGCGGAAACTATAGAGCAATACATGAGCAAAACTCGGGCCGACTATGGATCGGGAATTGCTAGGCCTAAGATTGAAGAAAAATATAGGTTTAAATTAAAAGGCCAATTTCTCAAGGAACTACGAGATAACACCTTCAGTGGTTCAGAACATGAAGATGCGAACGAACACATCGAGAAAGTTCTTGAGATCATGGATTTATTCCACATTCCTAATATTATTATAGACCAAGTGATGCTTAGAGCCTTCCCCATGTCCCTTACTAGAGCCGTAAGTCGGTGGCTAAGAAACAAACCAACTGGTTCGATTATAACCTGGGAAGATCTAAAGACTAAGTTTGGGAACGATTTAAAGAACTCTTGATGAAGTGTCCTCAACATTATTTAACAGAGATGTAGGAGGTAGTCTTATATAATGGATTGGATGTTCCTACTCGACAGATTCTAGATTCAAGAGGTGTCATACCATCAAAGACTGCTGCTGATGCAAAACAGCTATCCAAGAAATGGTTGAATACTCTCAAAAATGGCACAATGGAACATCTAGGGCCAGAAGTACTGAAACTTTTGATGGATTAGCAGCAATACAAGCACAACTCAACAACCTTGGACGAGAAATCAAGAAGGTAAATGAAAAAGTTTATGATGCTCAAGTAGGATGTGAAAAATGCAATGGACCCCATTACACCAAAGATTTCCCACTCAACGAAGAAGGGAAAACCCTAGAAGAAGCTTACTACACGCAATTTGGTGGACCTTTTCAAAGAGGGGGATATAGAGCAACAGCTCCAGGATTCTATCAAAGGAACAACGCAAATCCTTCGTACCAAGAACGAAGGCAATTAATGGAAGATACCTTGAGCAAATTTATGGTAGAATCGGCAAAAAGGCATGAGGTGTAACACTCCCAAAATCACAACAACGTAGCGGAATACCACTATGGGGTGCTACTTCATAGTCCATACGCACAAGTCACAAAAAACGACCTAAAAAGAGACGTTTAAAATAAATTTCACATTCGATATATTAAAATCGGAGTTTACAAAGGGTCCCATTTATAATGCAATAGAAAACATTTCTTTAAAACGTTTGTCGAATGGTACTCAAGTTATTAAGCCTTCAAAAATATATCCGTACGACTCAAATGCTCCCAATGCCACCCTATACAAAATAAGTAACACAGATAAATACATGCAAAAACGTCAACAATAATGTTGGTGAGTTCATAGGTTAAAGTAAAATCAGTATTGACATAATTCAAGAAAAATTTCAGTAAGAAAAGAAGCGTTGCAACATTTAAAAGTATCAGTTCCGAAATCCAAGTAGTAATTCAGTAAATCAAAAAATATTAATGTAATCAAACAGTTTAGTGGACCACAAATGTATGTAACTGCAACTATGAGGGGGTTTATTTTTTACGATTCCACAGGTCCAAAACATGTATTATTGCACTAAGCTCATGACCCCGAAACCTTAACTTCAGTGCCCCAAAATAAATATAGGGTGTCTGCCAAACGGCCTACAAGTTCCTTAAAATGTTAAATGCACCATGGCCAACTTATGACTAAAAACTCCAGGTGGGGATTGTCAGTCCCGATAGATCTATCCATAACACTTGCGCTCGCTACATTAGCAATTAACGGTTCATGATGGTAGGGACTTAGATAGTGGCAATACAGTAACTTAGGAAATAATATTCAGGCAACAATCTGGATAGCATACAATTTAAAACACTTGTGTCCATAGTAAAACAATCATGTGTTCAAAATTCACGGTTTCAAATATAGGTATTCAACGATCTTAAATCATGTAGTAAACAAATCAAGTTTTAGTAAGAATAGTCATGTAACGCTTATGTAGTAGAAATCAATAGGTTTGTTGAGTAAAACTTGGTAACAAGCATGTTCTCACCCCAAAAGTTGTAAAGTATATGTAAAATAAGTAAAACGTGGGGCTATAAACTCACCTCGAGTGAATGAATCGATAATGTAAATCACAAACAGAAAATGCGTCACGAATACGCCCGAATGCAACCTAATTAATTATAGGTCATATAAGCACTAAGTACTTTGAATAACTAATACCGTATATAATTCTATATAGCTACATCACCATCTAAATGCATTTGTGAAATCATATTTATAAAGTAAAAACGTTTATAAATATTTCTTTAGTAAAAACGGCGTAACTTTCTCGTTTTAAGCCCGTTTGGTATGTTTCTTACGCCCACGCTTTTGTATTAAGACGATGTATCAAAATATTACATTTTCATAATTTGAGTCCTCTGGTGAACAGTGGTTTTTACTGTTCATGGACTTTTATAAATTTAGTTATCGTAAAACCCGTAAATGTCGTATCTTATTCGTTTTAGCTCCGATTTTAGTGATTCTTTCGAGCACGTCTTCGTAATTAAAAGTTCTATTTAATTATGATGTTTTCCAAAATAAAATACCTGATGTGAACAGTAACTTTTATAAAATTATTTTTATAAAAGTATTTATTATCGTAAACTTGCGAAATTCATAACTCCTTCGTTATTGATCCAAAAATTATGATTCTTAATGTTTTGGAATCCTAGAAATATGTATTATCTGAGAAAATAACCATTTGTATAGATCAGAAGTGAAACTTAAAAAGTTTTTATAAAATTTCTTTTATAAACGCGTTTATTATCGCGTAACTTGTAAATGCCGCATCTCCTTCGTTATAAATTCGTTTTTCGAGTTCTTTATATGCCTATGATCCTTGTAACATGAATTATTTTATTAAATTATAAAATAAATATGTTAAAATTCAAATTTGATCAGACCCTTTGAGGTTTTTGTTAACTTTCTAGTTTAGTATACTTGTTACAAGTCCATTACAACCCTTAATATCACATGTCTTACATACTTAAGGTCCTTAGTCCATGTTTTGTCCAAATATTATCCAAGATAACAAGATCCATATGTCTAAATACTTATTTGTCCATAATCTTTATACAAGTACACTTTTTAGGTAACTAGTTTATATATACTTTTTATACATAAACCACACTTGTACAATACTTATACTTCTATTATAACATGATATTAACATCCATATAACATATGTGAAAGTTTATCAAACCATGATCACAAGTAAAAATCCATTTTTCATGTAAATAAGTTTCTTAGATGGTGATAACTATACAAACATTATATATGCATAAAATCACAAATGTAAAGAGATTAAGGTTTTTAGATAACCTTAATATGATGTAGGATGATGAACAATATGATCTAAACCCTAATTAAGATGATAAACCCAAGCTTTCAACACTAAGAAAACCCTAACTCCAAAGAAACCCTATTCTTGATTCCTTGCTTGCTTAACCCATTTAAACCCTAAGCTAAACCTTTAATACACATTGGGATATCTTAGTTATGATGTAGGAACATTTGTATGTGTTGCTAGAATAAAAGCTATGGATTATTTATGGGTTTTGTGTGTTGGCCGTGAGCTAGGAGCAGGAAACAAAGAGATTGTATGCAATTTTGCTTAAGAAAATGAAGTGTGTGTGATATGTATCTAGTTACAAGTCTTATATAACACTTTGGCTAGTCTAAGGCTTCTATAAGAAGTGTTCAAGATTCAAAAGAACCATGGGAGGGAATTAAGGAGAAAAGTGGTCAATTTCACTAGTCATAGACATAAGGTTTAATGAGGTGTATTTGTACAAGTCCTATTTGATCATCTATGAGCTCTTGGTTCCCTAATATGGGAAACATCCCACCAAAATAAGGAGGGGGGAGGTGCTAGTTGGTGATTTTTGGTCTTATACAAAATATCTAGCATTTACTTGAAGCCTAAAGTTGTAGTTTAAATGTATAAAGGTAATACTAGTAAAGTGTATGTTCTAGTTGATTTATTTTATGTACAATATGACCAACAATGTTAACATAGGTGAAGTTTTATAAAAACTTTAGGTATTGGGTCTAATAATGAGTATTTGTTGAAGCGTAGAAATTTAAAAATAAAATATACAAATTTAATAATTATCTTCCAAATAACTATCTAATACTTTCTTGACGTAAACTTTAATTGTTTGATGCCCGTTTACGTTAAAGGTTAATTTTTAGCTTACGCGATTTAACTATATGAGTGTTGGTTAATTTATATACGGTATATATAAGTTCATGGTATATTAAAAAAATTATCGGTTATGCGGTAATTATTTTACATGACAATAAAAGGTCAAAGGTTCAAAAGTCAAGTCGGACCTGAAAAGTCAAAGGGTAAAATAGTCATTCAGAGTTCTAAAAAGTGTCGGTTGCTACAGTCTTCCCACCTTAGGGGAGCACCGTCCCGGTGCTTAATTCGCCTTATACGTCGTTGGTTTGAGACGGTCGATACACATTTGGAAAATAATCAAATGGATAAATTACGAACCGAAAGAAATCTAGAGACTTATTCGTATGAAGGTAATAACGATAATGATTAGATGAACGAAGAAAATGAATGATTCGTACAAACGGATTACAAATCGAAAGAAAGTTGTTCGTACGAATGCCGTACACTTAAGCCCACTCATTTACAAATCGTTATTTACATCCAAAGGCGTCCTAATCCATGTAAATAAGACTTAGAAATTTATGGCTCGGCGATTTATAATTTCCTTATTCAAATGAAGAGGCGTCCCAATTCATTTCAATAAGATAATTATAAATTAGCCTACTTAAGCATTGTCAGCACAAAACACGAGATCAAAACAATGTTACGTTGAGAAGAAGGAGTCTCCTTGGCGGCATGATTCTTCAAAATCATAAGAAGTAACGAGAAGAATAATGAGACGTTAGTCAATCGCGTTCCAAAGATAAGTGCCAAAAGACGGCACGATCCAAGGTGACAAGTTAAATTCGTACTCCCATCAACTGGAAGACTTCAAAACGATGGATCACGAAATCACATATGCGATTTAAAAGCATAAGAAGAGTGTTCAAACTTGGAGTCGAATGTTAAAATAACTAGTGGGATTGACAAACTATGCCGAATTTCAATATCATCAAAAGAGAATAAAGTAAAGTCGCAAAAAAGTTCGAAGTTAATCGTAAGAGATCAAAAAGAAAATAGCCCATATGTATAGGTATCCTTATATAATACCAGTATCAACGCTTAAGGGAGTAAATAAGAAATCAAGAAGTACGCGAAAATTAGAGTGATCAATATTTATATAATTGACCGATATAAGGTAATAGTAATACGTCATAAGATAGACGTGAGAGGGTGAAATCATAGTCAAGTGTTAAATATTCATTATCAATGTAATAGTAGTAGAGATGCAAAAGAGAGCTTATAAGGAATCAGGGAGCAATGCGCGCGCGGATATCGGACAACGGTGAAAGACTCTTAAATTTTTTCAAAAAATGGTTATAGTCCAGGTTTTGAAAACGACCTAGTTCTCTACAACCAGTGCTCTAATACCAATCTATAACACCCCCAAAACCACAACAACGCAGCGGAATACCACTATGGGGTGCTACTTCATAGTCCATATGCACAAGTCACAGAAAACGACCTTAAAAGAGACGTTTTAAATAAATTTCACATTCGATATATTAAAATCGGAGTTTACAAAGGGTCCCATTTATAATGCAATAGAAAACATTTCTTTAAAACGTTTGTCGAATGGTACTCAAGTTATTAAGCCTTCAAAAATATATCCGCGCGACTCAAATGCTCCCAATGCTCCACTAGCAAAATAATAACCTGAGAAAATACATGCAAAAACGTCAACAATAATGTTGGTGAATTCATAGGTTTAAGTAAAATCAGTATTGACATAATTCAAGAAATATTTCAGTAAGAAAAGAAGCGTTACAACATTTAAAAGTATCAGTTCTGAAATCCAAGTAGTGATTCAATAAATCAAGAAATGTTAATGTAATCAAACAGTTTAGTGGACCACAAGATGTAGGTAACGGCAGGCTATGTACGTATTTCATAGTCCAAAACATGTATTATTGCACTAAGCTCATAACCCCGAAACCTTAACTGTCAGTGCCCCAAAAACAAATATAGGGTGTCTGCCAAAACATGCCTACAAGTTCCTCAAAATGTTAAATGCACCATGGCAACTTGTGACCAGAAATTCCAGGTGGGGAGTGTCAGTCCCGATAGATCTATCCATAACACTTGCGCTCACTACATTAGCAATTAACGATTCATGATTGGTAGGGACTTAAATAGTGGCAAAACGGTAACTTAGGCAATAATATTTAGGCAACAATCTGGATAACATACTATTTAAAACACTTGTGTCCAAAGTAAAATAAACATGTGTTCAAAATTCACGATTTCAAATATAGGTATTCAGCGATCTCAAATCATGTAGTAAACAAATCAAGTTTTAGTAAGAATAGTCATGTAACGCTTATGTAGCAGAAATTCAATAGGTTTATTTAGTAAAACGAACATGTATTCTCACCCCACCCCCCCCCCACGAAACAGTTTATGACACCATTAAAAAGGATAAAAGTGGGGTACCTTGAGTGAATGAGTCAAAAGTAAATCAAATAGTAAAAAATGCGTCTCGGGACACGTTCCCTATGCTACCTACATTAGATAGTAGGCGTAAAAGTACTAGGTACTTGAATAAACTAATATCGTATTTTTTTACCTTATATAGCATACATACCATTAAATGAAATTTGTGATAATTATCTTATATTATAAAGTATAAAAGGTTTTAAATTTTTTCTTTAAGTAAAAAACGGCGTAACCTTTCATAGTTTTAAGCAAAGTCTTGGTTGTTTCTTCGTACCCTACGCTTCGTATTAAGAAGTTGTATCATTAATATTTCATTTTCATAATTTGAAGTACCTCTGTGTGAAACCAGTGTTTTTTCTGTTCATGAAAACTTTTTTATAATTTTGTTATAGGAAAACTTAGTAAATGCCGTATCTTTTTTCGTTGTAGCTCCGATTTTAGTATTTCTTTTGAGCACGTCTTCCCGTAATTAAAAAGTTCTAATTTATTTACTGATTTTTCCAAAATAACCACTACCTGATGTGACAGTAACTTTTATAAAAGTATTTTTATCGTTAAAACTTGCGAAATTCATCACTCATTGGTATTGTCCAAATTTATGATTTTCTTAACTGTTTTGGAATCCTAAAAATATGTATTATCTGTGAAAATAACCAATTTATAGATAGAAAGTGAAACTTAAAAGTTTTTATAAAATATTATTTTATAAATGCGTTTATATCGAGTAACTTGTAATTGCCGAATACTCCTGTCGTTATAAATTTGTTTTTCGAGGTCTTTTACTGCTACGATCCTTGTAACATGTAGTTTTTTTATAATAATTTTATAAATTAAATATTGTTAAAATTCGTACTTTGATAAGACCTTTTGAGGGGTTTTTTGTTACAAAAAACATCGTTTATAAACTTGATTTTTTAAATCTTTCTAGTTTAGTAACTTGTTATATGTCTATATTACAACCTTAATATCACATGTTATTAACATATATTTTAAGGTCTTTGTCACATGTTTTGTCCCAAATATTATCCCAAGATAACAAGATTCTTATGTCTAAAATACTTATTTGTCCATAACTCTTTATACAAGCACAATTTTTTGGTAATAGTTTTATATTACTTTTTATACAATAAACCACACTGGTATACAATATTTATATTCTATTCCTATAACAGTATTAACATCATATAACATATGTGAAAGTTTATCCAAAAACCATGATCACAAGTAAAAATTACATTTTTCACTTAAATTAAAGTTTTCTTAGATGGTGAGAAACTATAACAAACATATTTAATGCATAAACATCAACAACCCATGGTTAAAGTGATTAAGGTTTTTAGATAACCTTTTAATTTGATTTGAGTTTCTAGGAATGAACATATGATCTAAAACCCTATATTTAAGATGATAAACCCAAGCTTTCAACACTAAGAAAACCCTAACTCCAAAGAAACCCTATTCTTGATTCCTTGCTTGCTTAACCCATTTAAATCCTAAGCTAAACCTTTAATACACATTGGGATATCTTAGTTATGATGTAGGAACATTTGTATGTGTTGCTATAATAAAAGCTATGGATTATTTATGGGTTTTGTGTGTTGGCCGTGAGCTAGGAGAAGGAAACAAAGAGATTGTGTGCAATTTTGCTTAAGAAAATGAAGTGTGTATGATATGTATCTAGTTACAAGTCTTATATAACACTTTGGCTAGTCTATGGGGATTCTTAAGTAAGTGTATCAGATTCAAGAACCATGGACCCCGGGAAATTATAAGGAGGGGAAGGAGAAAAGTGGTCAATTTCACTAGTCATGGACATAAGGTTTAATGAGGTGTATTTGTACAAGTCCTATTTGATCATTTGTAAGCTCTTGGTTCCCTAATATGAGAAACATCCCATGAAAATAAGGAGGGGGGGAAGTGCTAGTTGGTGATTTTTGGTCTTATAAAAAATATCTAGCATTTACTTGAAGCCTAAAGTTGTAGTTTAAATGTATAAAGGTAATACTAGTAAAGTGTATGTTCTAGTTGATTTATTTTATGTACAATATGACCAACAATGTTAACATAGGTAAAGTTTTATAAAAACTTTGGGTATTGGGTATAATAATGAGTATTTGTTGAAGCGTAGAAAAGTTTTGGTGGTTCCGTGAATGCCTAAACGTACTTTATCGCGAAACATAAACACTTTACGTAAGTAATAAAAATAAAATGTACAAATTTATTAATTATCTTCCAAATAATTATCTAATACTTTCTTGACGTAAACTTTAATTGTTTGATGCCCGTTTACGTTAAAGGTGTTAATTTTTTTGCTTACGCGGGATTTCCTATATGCCGTATGTTGGTTAATTTATATAAGGTTTTATATAAGTTCATGGTATATAAAAAATATCTCGTTATGCCCACAGGTAATTGTTATTTTACATGACAAATTAAAAGGTCTTACTAACAAGGTCAAAGTCAAGTTCGGAACCCAAAAAGTCAAAGGGGTTCCATTAGTCCATTTTAGAACCGTTTAAAAAATTGTTTGGTTGCTACTTGATGAGAGAAACTCAACTGATCAAAAGGATCATGCGGTCTTCAACGGACGCTTTGCACATATAAGGAACCCAAGGGCGCCGCCCCTTTTTTGCGTCAATTTTATCTCCAACTTGATCAAAGAGATCTGAGCTTCAACGGACGCTGCCATAAGGAACCAAGGAGCGTCAATTAAAACTTTGGAGATTTAAATCGGGCTAATGAGCAAGGTACTACAAGAAAGAGGATTTGGAAGTTTACCAAGCTCAACTAAAACAAACCCGAGAGACCAAGTCAAGTTGATTTCGACCACTATTGAAGCCGATGCAAGCTAGATACGCCATATTGGATCATCCCAATACGCAGTATCCACTGGACAGAACAGTACACTGATGTACAATGGAAGACAAACGACAATCCCATTTCTAAGTCGTTTGAATGATTGCTACTGTGAAGATAAGAAGGGATCGTATGAACCACAATTTTTGGAAGCTTACTCTGAAGCTTCACATATTGATAACTCGATACCCCGAAATGAAAAAGACCCAGGAAGTTTCACACTACCTTGCTATATTAATGATGTTTGCTTTAATAATGCCCTTGTTGACTTAGGAGCTAGCGTTAGTGTTATGCCTCTATCGACCTACCTTAACTTATGATTAGGCAAATTAGCTCACACTAAGTTGACAGTTGAATTGGAAGATAGGACAGTGAAATATCCAAAAGGAATTGCTGAAAACGTACTAGTATGAATTGGTAAATTTGTTTTCCCAGTAGACTTTATAATTCTTGATATGCCCGAGGATATCAAAGTTCCCTTGATCCTCGGAAGACCATTTTTGTCTACCGCCCATGCTAAGATTGATGTATACAAGAGAAAGATTACTTTAAAAGTTAGGAAAGAAAGATTTATTTTCAAAAGTGTTAAACCTGCTAGTAGTTTAATTAAGAGGGTCTACATGTTAAGTTTAAGAGAGAGAATGGAACTTGATCTAGAAGCTAGGCTAATGGGAGAAACTTTGGTGTTAAATAGATCATTAGACCCTTTAAATGGAGATTACATAGAATTAAACGATCTTAATGTACCAATTGAGCTTAGAAGAGATCAAGTCGATGACTTGATGCCCACCATAGAGGAAGGTGAGGTAATTGAGGAATTTAGAACTAGGAATGATGCTAGAATGGTTAGTGAGATCATTGGATATCCTAATGATTATGACCATGATAAGAAGATCCGTATCAATTATGCCTACAATTTGAAGTTTTCATGCATGATAGGTTTTGAATTCTTACACGCTAAATTTTTCCCTATCTTGTACGTGAATGTAATGTCCAAAAAGTTTCATAACTCTATTATGAAAGACAAACTAGAGTACAAGGGAAACAATGTAGTTGGAGCCTTAATGAACATACCTGTCTTCGTTGGAACTTTTATTGTAATAACAGATTTTGCAGTTTTAGAAGATATGGATGATTATCGTAATGAAGAAATGGGCGATGTTATTTTTGGCGAACCATTTTTAAGAGAAGTTGGAATTAAAGCAAGACGGTTCGATGGAATGATTACCATTTACAATGGTAATGATGAAGTAGCTTACCAAATGGTGCGATCACATCCGAGGTTCAAACACCACACCAATGTACAATGCAATAAGATCCCACCGTTACTGAAGGTAAGTGATGAGATAAGAAGAATGGAATCTCGCATGCATATCAAAAGCTTAAGGGTTTCTATAAAGGAGTATTGAATCTAGGACCCAAATTTATCTGATTTCCGTCAATGAAAGAATATCTCACACACAGGCACATCACCATGCATAAGATGGAATGGTGAAGAGAAGCTGAAGACAAGTCTAACTTAAAGACTTTGCTTTAAAGAAAAGTGCTTTCCGAGAGACAACCCAAAATGTTATTTAATTTTGTTATTGAGTCTATCTTCCCAAACATCAATACGGCGTATCCGCTCCATACCATACGACGTTATCAATCTTTAATTTTTATTAATTTTTTAAACTGTATTGTCAGTTCTGGCAATACGACGTATTCATGCACATGATATGGCGTATTTGGCAGACTGACTTGTATTAGAAACTTTTTACAGGCTTCTATACGGCGTATCCAGTTTATGGATACGACGTATTGGTTTCCTATACAGTTTGTTTTTATTTATTTATTTATTTTTAGGTGCCAAGATAAGAATGCACGTTTTTTCTATTATTTTGCACGAGACCTCAGAAAAAGAAATTGACAACGTTGGTAGAAGTATCTACAAGTCTGGAAGTGTTGGAGTCTTGAAACTTCAAGACGGTTGTTCAACACATGATCTTGCTCAATAAAGCTACATGGAGAATCTACCGAGCAAATGTCAGGGGAGTTTCTCATTCTAATTCTTTTTAGTTCCTGTATTTTTAATGTTTTATCTATACAACGTGGACGTTGTATAATTCAAGTGGGGGTGAAATTAGAATGTTTACTTGTCCTAATTTTCATACAAAACAATAAAATACTTAAATTATGCTCAAATTTAAAAAAAAAATTCAAGCATACTTTTGTGAAAATTACATGTTACATAACCTGCACACAATAACCCTTGTTAGATATTGTGAGAATTAAGCCTTATCCGTTTCCAAATTTTTACCCAAATTCCACAAAAATATGAGTGTGCTGGTGATGTAGTAGACTTTAGAACTTGGCTTGGTATATCTATTCGAGACCACAGTAATGAGTATTATGGATTTAATTGGAGTAACTTGTTTAAATTGGTAAATTTTTAGGATTACACTCAAATCGCCTTTACATGTTGTTTATTAACTAATTACACCAGTTAGTTAACCTCTCGTTTAAACCCTTTGTTTACTCTCACTTTAAGTGTAAAATACCCCTAGTACAACCACCAGAGCCTATCTATTCGTTTTCTTCTATTATGTATCATAGAACGACCGAAAGGGGATTTCTAGGAATTTCTAAATAGACTATTATAGAAATATGTAATAGTTGAATTTTGTCACCAACTTGTTTGTTTTGTTACACCCTTACACCTTAGCCTACCTTGTTAGATTAAGTTTAATCTACAGTTGCTAGTTGCTTTTTGTGTAAAGTTTGTATTTCCCGAGTCTTGTGTCATTTTCTATCTTTGGTACGGTTGGAAATTTGCACATCGCAAATGGGAATGTATATTATAGTCAAAACTCATGTGATTTTACTATCATCACAATTAATGGTGAGTCCGAAGAACGAAGAACTATCGAAGGAATTATCTGGAATTATTATGATCGTGAAGATGGTGAAACTACACCAAGATTTGAAGAATAGCTTAGCAAAAAAAATGGAAAACCAGAAAAGCCGCAAAAAAAGAGAGGAATATTTAGAGATAATCGTTCGGAAAAGTAGTACCAAAGGAATTACACGAAGGATCGATTATTCGTTGATACGTCGCAAAAATCAACGATGTAGAGTATTGTATAAAGTGGAAGATATCACCACTTGCCTTGTAGAGTATGTAAAGTATTGGGATGAATGGGAAGTTGACCGTTACGGGAACGCCAACTTAGGTTGTTGTTTTTGATCGATGATCAAGACGTTGTAAATAGTCGTGTCTTTTTGTTGGAAACAAGAAAAGTATCAGTCACTTCCAAGTTGTAATAGTCTTAGCCCGTAGTTTGTTATATGATTAGTCTAGTAAGCTAGTCTGGCCCAAGGCCCATGGAAAGCCCGTTAAGGCCCATGGCCGGCCATGTTTTGTAGCATATATACCCTCTCCATGCCTTGGAGAGGGTGGTTGGTTATTTCATTTCTTATTTTCACACACATAATAATATTATTATCTTTCTCTCTCTAGAAACTTTCCAACCCACTTCTCTCTCTAGTTCTTGTATAATATCAAAGATTACTAGTATTCTTCATATTCAATCCTAAGTTCCTACAGT
>BQNB010170219.1:0-13698 GCA_026074375.1 Tanacetum coccineum | reverse complement strand
ACGTTGTTCATGTTTATCCCTTTTTTACGGTTTCGTATGATTTTATACCGAAGTGATTCATTTTGTATGTTATTTGTACGTTTACGTTTTCATACGTTTTTCTCCGTTTTTAAACGTTTTATACGATTTTATACGTTTTAAACATTTTTGTACGTTTTCTTACATTTCATTCGTTTTTATCCGTTTTCTTCGATTTTGTATGTTTTTCTACGTTTTGTATGTTTCTATACGTTTTTGTTCGTTTTCGTACTTTTTCTTACGAATTCTTACGTTTTAGTACGTTTTCATCCGTTTTTTTACGTTTTTCTTCTGTTTTTTTATGTTTTTGTCCGTTTTCGTCTGTTTTTTTTCATTTTCATACGTTTGCTTATATTTCTGTACGTTTTCGTTCGTTTTCATCTATTTTTGTACGTTTTCGTCTTCTTGCGTTTTCTTACATATATGTCCGAAAACATACAAAACCGACGAAAACAAACGTAAATGTAAAAACAGCCAAAAACTTACGAAAACGTAAAAAATGGGCAAAAATGTACGAATACATACAAAAACGTACAAAAACTTACGAAAACATAGGAAAACAGACGAAAATGAGGGAAAACGTACGAAAACAGATGAAAACGTAAAAAAGGACAAAAATGTACGAAAACTAAAAAACGAACAAAAACGGACGAAAATAGACGAAAATGTAAAAACGACCAAAAACGTACGAAAACGGAAAAAACAGACGAAAACGTAATAAAATGTACGAAAAAATAAAAACGTACATAAACGTATGAATACGTACAAAAATACTAGTGAAAACGATAAAGAAAAAGCCCGTTTGTTTTTTTATTCTATTGAAGTACTTCTTTCATTCATTTTTTTCTTTATCTTTTTCTCTAGATTTTAGATGTGGCAAAACATTTAATTTTTTACGTTTTCCTCTGTTTTTTATGTTTTCGTCCATTTTTTACGTTTTGAACGTTTTTAACATTTTCGTCTTCTTTTTACGTTTTCATTCGTTATTTAATGTTTTTATTTTTTTACGTTTTCCTCCGTTTTTTACGTTTGTACTTTTTTTTACGTTTTCGTCCGTTTTTTGACGTTTTCGTCTGTTTATTTACATTTTCGTCCGTTTTTACGTTTTCGAACGTTTCTTACATTTTCGTCCGTTTTCATCTGTTTTTTATGTTTCGTCTGTTTTTTACGTTTCCGTACGATTTTTACGTTTTCGTCCGTTTTCATCCGCTTTCGTAGGTTTTCTTACGTTTTCGTTTGTTTTTTTACGTTTTCGTCCGATTTCATCCGTTTTCTTATGTTTTCGTCTGTTTTTGACATTTTTGTCTTTTTTTATGTTTCTTACGTATTCGTCCGTTTTTCACGTTTTCATTTGTTTTTTTACGTTTGCGTCTATTTCCGCACGTTTTGGTATGTTTTTTACGTTTTCGTCCGATTCCGATGAAAGTGAATGAAAATATTAAAAACGGACGAACACGTACGTAAAAAGTACTAAACTTAAAAAAAAGAACAAACGTAAAAAATGGACGAGAACGTAAAAACACGGGCAAAAACGTAAAGAAACGAATGAAAACATAAAAAATGGACGAAAGCGTAAGAAAACGGACGAAAACGTACAAAATTGGCACCGAAAACATAAAAAATGGGCGAAAACGTAAAAATACGGACGAAAACGTAAAAACCGGACCAAAACGTAAGAAATCGAATGAAAATGTAAAAAACAGGCGAAAACATAAGATAACATACGAAAACAGGCGAAAACATACAAAAAAGGGAGGAAAACGAACGAAAACAGACGAGAACGAACGAAAAACATACGAAAAGGAACGAAAAACAGACAAAAATAGACGAGAACCTGAAAAGGCAGACGAAAACAAAAGAAAACGGACGAAAACGTACCAAAACGAACGAAAACGTAAAAAACGGATGAAAACATAAACAGACGAAAACATAAAAAAACGTACCAAAAGGTAAGAAAACAGACGAAAACATACCAAAACGTAAGGAAACGGATGAAAACGTAAAAAGACGGCGAAAACGGACAAAAACGTACCAAAACGTAAGAAAACGGATGAAAACGTAAAAAAACAGATGAAAACATAAGAAGACGGACCAAAACGTAAGAAACGGATGAAAACTTACCAAAACGTAAGAAAACGGATGAAAACATAAAAAGATGGATGAAAACGTCAAAAGACGGACGAAAACGTAAGAAAACGTATAAAAACTTGTTGGGTTCAGTTCCTGAGCCCTTCAGTCTTTCAGTAGATTTAAACATAAAATCTATAACACCCCGTATTTTACAGGTATTTTCACGACTCCGTACTCTCGTCTTTTTTAAATTCCCTTGCTACTTCGTTTAGACTTTAACTTAATTCGTATGGTTGGGCATTTAATTAACATTAGCTATATCGCGTGAGCTCAAAAACTTGACACTTATTAGAAGACGTCAAGTACACTTATCAAGGTTGTATGTAAGTTCATCCTACTCGATGTTTAATATGCACACGAGACAAGAGAAGTTGGACAATGTCGCGTATTGGACCAAAGTAATAGGACTCAAGACAAACATCACAAATATGTAAACTTGTATATAAACTAAAGAGTTGAAGGTCAAAATAAAAATTCCTACAAGTTAGCCAATGTTGACTGATGTTCTCTTCACAAACATACACGCCTTTGTTGTTGACCAACATTCAAAATATATATAAGAAAGATCTTATCCTAATATAACCCTTATTATCCAACAAGTAAAGCCCAACCCTTCTTTTACCCAAACCCAACATATACACGTGATAAACAAGCTACTGCATCTCCTTGTTTTTAAATCCCATATTCCCAACAGTAATGCACTTTAAAACACTGTGCTTGATTATGCAAAGTTCAAGAAATTCTTTGCCACATTTAGGATAACACAAGAATGTGACTTCAAGGTATACTACTATGCATGCACTCTTTGTGAGTATAAAAGGACTTGCACCTTCCTTTCAAACACAGAAGAAACAACATAAATTCAAGTTATCACTATACCTTTGTTAGTTGGTTTTCCTTGTCCTCCTGCTTAGTTAATTCGAGACATACACACTCATACAATCTTCACATCATTACCTCCATTAAATCCTAAACCTAGTAGTCATCCTTAGGGTTTCCTTGTTGGTTCGTAGAAAAGGAAACAAGGATCAGGGGGCTGTTGGTTTGAAGTCACGCAAAGATCACACGCGGTTAGGGTTTCGTGAGGTTTCGAAACTAGGGTTTCATTGGTTTAAGCTTTCACATACTTCCCCTTTCCAAGTCCTTGTGAGTCCGCATTTTACCCTTGCGTGTTTATGAGTAAATATCTTGTTAATCACCTCTTAATTACAATAATTGTTTTGTAGTTGTGTGCTTAATCTGTTAACAACAAAACACTTTGATTTTTTTCACCTTCTGATGTAATTCGAATAGACTAGCCAAACCTCCCTAAAACGTGTAAGTGGCAAATGAAAAATGGGCATGATGTGAGAGTGATAGGTTTAGAATAATTGTATGATTGTGGCTAGGGCTCGTTATTGGGTTAGAAACCAAAACTACATATGCTATATTATTAGTCCATGCGTGTAGTTACTTTAAGCAACTCACCCGTCCCTTAAACATGAAGTATATAAGAACGAATTAGCTACTTTCAAAAATAGGACAGGTCGTGATCGTTTTGCCCTTGAAACCATCAAAATTCGTCATGTAAATAAATAGTTATAGGGTTTCAAAGTTTGATGTGTGAGTCTGTTAATTACCTTTTGAAACGCAAACCCACTCGACTAACTTTGAGCCTTATTTTAACCCATTTAGGCTAGGACATAGAGAGAACAAGTGGGGGCATTTTATAGACGACATGACATGTTGTATTTAGCAACTTGAACCATGAGAAATGGTTGAGAAACGAGCTTGCAACTTGAATCCAAAGTTAGAGTTGCTGTCACGCAGTTAATACTGTTGATAGACAGCTCGACACCCTATACTTTAGCCTCAATTTCGACCCTCGTAGCAACCTCTGCCCTAAAACCTATAAAAGATAAATCGAAGTGCTCCTGGCCTAGTTTCCAAAGACGTTTTTATTTCGTCCTAGAGTGGAGTAACAAAGCCGCAATGGATCTCAAAAATCCTGACCACACATGCAATAACAACTGAAATATCCCATTTATTTCTAAGTATAAAAGCTGCCTCGTGAGCTACACGTTTTCGGTCTCATTTTCAACAACCTAAACGATGTTTTTAAACGAACCTTACTTAACGAAAGTTGTAGGTTTCACAGCTAAGTTTTCAAATATACTTTTACTTTTCATTAGTGTTAACTAACGAACCTGTAAACTAGTCATAAAACTCTAGAACGACTCATGTTAAAAATTAGTAAAATATAAGTTAACTCACAAGTAAAACGTTAACATTTCGACTAATTAATTAACATGCTTAGAGACCAAACTATAGGCTGACCTTAACTAATGAATTTAAGTATAAGCAGCCTAGTTTCACAAAATGTCAAAGTCATAAATTATATATTTATATTTTGACCACGTTGACCCGATAAAGTTGACCATTTTATAACAAGGAATTGTTTTCAAATATCACTATTTTAAATAAAGATCAAGCACACACTAGGGACAAGATTGCATGTATTTAATTTATTATTTTCCATTTAGTGAATATGTATTATTTATTCATAGGTTGCGGATAAAGTCTTTTGCATCGTTTTTCGTGCCACTGCTTTGCTTCAACGTTATCAATACTTACTGTGAGTTCATAGCCCCATGTTTTACTATATCAATGATTTACAACTTTTGGGTTGAGAAACATGCTTGTTTTTACAAATTGGACATAAGTGTACATTTGACCATGATTATGTGTTTGCCTAAGTAGCAATAACCCTTTGAGCCCATTATCATGAACTGTGAATTACTTTGTGTGAACGCGAATGTTATAAATAGATCTATTGGGGTTGACATCCCTATCCGGGTGAGTAGCTCTCACTGGTGTCACGGAGTGAACCAACGGATATATACCATGTCGGATTCGGATGTTGCGGGTTATAACATCATCACGGGCAATGTGGCAATATTTATATTATATTCATACATGTCAAGCTTCGGTGTCATGAGCTTAGGGAAATGTAATCACATTTGTGATATTTGCATATGTTGCATTATCATACACATGAAAATCTTACGGTCCTATATTTCATTTGCATAAACCTATGAATTCACCAACTTTATGTTGACATTTTAAGCATGTTTTTCTCAGGTAAATGATGCACGAGGTGCACAGGATACATTGGGATAGTCTTTTGGGTGTCATGCATAAAGATTTGGAGTCATTATATTTCGGGACGATTGTTATGATCTAGAATCTTTATTTCAAATGTTGAACTATTTAAGCCTTTATGCTTTGTATCATAAGATTTCAATAAATCCAATGTATCATATTTTAAACGACTCTTTTTGAGGTCGTTCTCATATCTTGTGCTATTGATTTGTAATGTAACGCTCCCAGATACACATCATTCCGCTGCGACCCAATTTGGGGGTGTTACAGTAAGTATTACACAAGCTGAAGTCTTTCAGTTTGAGTCGCTGAAGTTTCTTCAGCGTCAGCTTTTCAAGTCCTTAGAAGATTGAGAAGTATCTTCACTTCAGTTTATGCAGCGGTACAAAAACTGAAGAAGACCCTTGGTTGGAGCTTCAGTTCAGCTTTGTTTACAATTCCAAGCTGAACGTTGTATATCTCTCCTTAACAGAAGTTGAAATGTGTTGTTTCACTTCTAGAAGGTTTACAAGGCCGTAAAAAGATTGCTTTATGTCAAAAGGAATAAAGCAATCTCCTTGGAAAATGTTACTTCTAAAGTTGGTATAGAAGTAAATCAACTTTTCTTAAAGGACTGTACCTGGTACTATAAAGCATGTGTACATTAAATGGTAGCTCAACCACTCATTTAATGCTTGACATGTGTATTAGGTTAACTTGTAAACCCTAATCCCTTTGCCTATAAAAGGAAAGGGATTCCCAGAGTAAATGTTATCTCTTTCAATTAATATGATACACATTGAATAGTTCATTTATCTCTCAAACAAACTGACTCATACTATTAATAGCTGAAGCTTCAGTTTAGTCATAACAAGTTTGTTTTCTTATTTCTCATAACTTTGGTTAGAGAATAAGTTCGAAGGAGATAACACCCTAATTGTCATTCAACCACCTTGTTATTCCGCAAGCAAGGTGTGTCATAAATTTTTTATTTTATTCTAATAAGAAGATATGCGTTGAAAAGTTATCTCTGTGTGTTTTAAACTTGTTCTTTATATCTTGCTTATATATTTGTTTAAAACTCACTTCGTTGCCATGGAATGTGATTAGTCTAATTTGATAAACTTTATATCACATTCCTAGGGACCAACAAGTGGTATCAAAGCCTTCTGGTTTATAAAATCTCGTAAAAAACGTTATATAAAGGCTAAAAGTTTTTTAAAATCAAGATCCATCTTAAATGGAAGCAGTAGAGGTACCACAAACTATTGAATATAGGGATGGCGAGCTAAATGCCTCTTCTGTACTAGAGGTGGAAAATTTCACCAACTGAAAAAAGAGGTTCATGTGCCACATTATTAGTATTGAACCTTAATTTAAAAATATCATCAAAAATGGTCCTTTTATCCCCCATGATAGCTAGTTAAAGGAAGCCAGGAAATCAATGGACTGGAGATGAGAGAAAGGCAGCTAACTTAGATCAGCGACTCAAAAGTCTCATCAAGTCTGTCCTTCCAGATAACCAAATAAATTGTGTCATAAGCTGCTTAACAACTAAATCAACATGGGATGACCTGATACTGTATCATGAGGGCCCCTCTGATGTGATGGAAAGTAGGTTCATGGACCTAAAATTGTGTTATAACACCTTTAAATTCAAAGAAGGTGAATCTCTAACACTAACTTTCACCAGATAGAAAGCTTTGATGAATGAGTTAGTAAATGATGACATCAAACTTTTAAAGCTTAAAATAAATATTGGTTTTATAAATGGGTTACCAAAGAAGTAGCTAAGTTTCTGCCAAAGTCTCAAAAACACAAATAATGTGAAAGATTCTAAGCTTATAGACAATATTTATGAGACTAAAAAGAACAAATCTTTTGTCTCTGCAACACTTCTGTCAACTGCTTTCTTCTCTTCCTCTATTGTCCAAGACTTTCAAGATAGTCATGAGTATCTGAATGATCTAGAGGAAGAATACCAAGCAAGAGCTCTTTTAGCCAAATCTAAAAGATTCTTCAAGAAAGGTACTCAAAGGTTCAGCAGTGCAAAAGCAACTGACCAAACTGAATGTCACAAATATGGCAATAATGGTTACTTTGCAAGAGACTACTGGTCAAAAACTTCAGTTCAGTTTCCACATATCAGTCACCCTTTCAACCAAAACCTCTCAGTTCCTCTCAACACAAACCAGAACTAAGGCCTACCAAAGACTTTGAAGCTTAATAAAACAAAGTCAAAGCTAAACTGGCTCTTCAGAGTTCAAGTGCTTCAGCCTCTAAAGCCACTATGGTAAAGAACAAAGATCTTATCGCTGAAGCCTATGAATGGGATGAAGAAGAAGTGTCATCAGATGACAATGAGATGGTGGAAGTAAAAGTACTCATGGCACTAGCTAAAGAAAATGATGCTGACAGCAAAGAAGGTGCCAGAAATGGTGAATGGGTAAAGATCTCTATGAGAAAGGTACACACTCTTCTTGAAATGGAAGATAATAATGATAGAAAAGTCTGTCTAGATTATTTGTGTATTGATCTAAATTATGTTGAAGAACAAAGAAGTAATCTTTTGTCAAAACATAGAAATGTTGTTCATGAACTGAATACATGCAAAGAACAGCTTTTAGTATTAAAACAAGCAAAACTTGATTTTCTTACCATGCATCATGTAAACACTAAAATTCTTAAAGAGAATACAAACTTAAGAACCAAATTAAAAGAGCTAAAAGCAATCACTGAAACATGGCTTAACAGTTCTAACAAAGTAAATGAGTGAACAAATCCCCTCTCAAAAGAAGAGAATTCTTGGAGTTGATCAACTCACTGAAGATCCCTCCAATTCAGGGCAAAAAGACCTAGTCTTTGTAAAATATTCAGTTGATGACACAAAAGTGACCATACCTAGTGGTGAAAGACCCTGGTTGTCTGAAGTTGAAGGTTTTATTCTGTCAAATCGTGATACTGGTAGGATACTCCCAGCTGAGTCACAAAGAAACACAATTGATCCTTTAGTTGTTGTCACTGACTCTTCAGCGATTGATTATGATTCAGTAGATGAATCTTGAGTCTGTAGCACCCCTCTTCCTCCACTGAAGAAGTTGGATAGTACTGAAACTATTTCTGGACCAAAGACTATCAAATTAATTTTGAGGTCAAAATCCACATTCAAAGCTGAAGCTTTAAAAGGTGTCATAATAAATGAACCATCCCCAGCTCCTGCTAAAGGGTAACAAAAGCTCTTCAGCTTCAAAAGTTCACTCAGCTCCTGCTGGGAAACTAAAGAGTGTGAAAACTGATGATTATCATCCCTTAGCTATTGTAATAAAAGAACTAAATGGCTTAAAATTACAATTTAGCAAGAATCAGTCGTCTCACTCTAGAAATAATCAACCATAACACGTCTCACAAAATGCACTTCAAAACAAATACAAAACACTATTCAAAAAGTGTTGTGAGCTATGTGGCCTAAACAATCATCTATTTGAGAATTGTTACAAGGTTTTGTTTTGCAAAAAATGTGAGAGAACTGATCACAGAACCTGTGATCATGATGAATACATTTCTACCAAGAACATGTCTCATCATATCAAAAGTATGGGTAGATCTTTATCAAGACCTAAAAACCTAAAACCATCAAAACACTTATTCCCTATATGCATACACTGTGGATTTAGCGATCATTTATCCGATGATTGTGTCAACTATCCCATATGTGATATCTGTGGAAGTTATGATCATGGTATACATGGTCATAATAGAATCATTTCTCTAAGAAGAGTAATCATGCCCAGAAACCCTCAGCATGTCATGAAATGTTGTGACACATATGGTAGCACCGTTTATACCATAACTAATCACAATGACATTGAGTGGTTCAGAAAAGGTGAAGAACTTCAAGAAAAAAAGGTTGAAGCTCTAAAATCAACTAGGGTTGAATCATCAAATGCTAACAGATCAAAGACTCCCACTAGGAGGTAGGTTTCTAAGAAAAACTAACCATTCTGAACGTATTTGTGCAGTGTGACATCAGAAAACACACCTGGTACCTGGACAGTGGATGCTTAAGGCATATGACTGGTGTCAAGAGTTACCTGCACAAATACGTGGAACAGTCAGGACCTAAAGTAATATTTGGAGATGACTCTACATGCACAACTGAAGGTTATGGCTCTATCAAATGTAATGGTATAGTTTTCACAAAAGTAGCATTTGTAAATGGTCTTAAGTACAATCTAATTAACATCAGTCAACTCTGTGATGCTAAGTATATTGTTTAGTTTGATGAGAAAAAAGGAACAATCTTCAACTCTAACAAAGAAGTTGTAATGATTGCTCTAAGAGTAAGAGATTTATATGTTCTTCACATGACATCTTCTACTCAAGAATCGTGCTTCTTTGCAAAAGCTTCTTCACATGACCATCAATTTGAGGATGATAGCCAGTACTTATATCCAGCTGAGTACCTAGAGCTTTTTGAAGCGACTGCCAGAAATGTGATGTGAATCTGCTCTCTCGATCACAGATGATTGAAACCGGCACTCCATGCCTCAAGACTACTTCTTTCAAGTATAGACTCGTTAATTTCTCCATTGAATCTATTTCTTTCATTGGTAGAAAATGAGCAGATTTTGTAAGACGATCAACGATTACCCAAATCGTGTCGCAACCGTTTGACGTCTTTGGCAGTTTAGTCACGAAGTCCAAGGTGATCTTTTCCCACTTCCATTGGGAATCTCGGGTTATACCAGCAAACTGAAAGGCTTCTGGTATTCAGCTTTACCCTTAGCACAAGTCAAGCATTTGCTGACGTAGGTGGCAATTTCTGCCTTCATATTGGCCACCAATATAACTTTTTAAGGTCTTGATACATCTTGTCAGATCCAGGATAGATAGAGTATTTAGACGTGTGTGACTTATTCATGATCAAGAGTCTCAATCCTCCCAAATGTGGCAACCAACTTCGTTTCTCAATACAGAGTGTCCCATAGTCTCAAACTCCTTATTTATACCACAAAGATGGAAGGTTCAGGTCAATAGTCATCATTAAAGCTCGAACTCGTAGTGGCTTAATTCTTTCCTTTCTGCTTAAGGCATCTGCCACTACGTTCGCCTATCTAGGGTGATAATGAATCTGACCGTCGTAATCACTTAACAGTTCCAGCCATCGGCGTTGCCTCAGGTTCTTTGGATAGGGTCATATCTCCTCAGGATGAGTGAGATATCGCCGTTTTACTAAAACTAGTCATATTTGGCATACTGTTGGGAAAAAGAGTATAACTCCATATTTTTGTATAAAGTTTTTAAAAGACAAATATTTTTATCAATTACGGATTTTAATTTATGCGTTTTCCAAGTTGGGTAAATGCAGAATTTGTTGTGAATGCATAGATGTTATGCGTAAACTAATGTGGATAAATTGAGTGGTTTAGGCGGGTAAGAAGTAAACTAAAGACATATTTTGGAAGTCATATTAATACAGATTAGGACTTGTATTTTGGGTAATTTTGATCTATAAAATTTTGGATGCAATGCCATACTTGTTCTGGATAAAGTAAAACGTTTATAAAAAATTTCTTTTGTTACGTTTTATTTTGCGTGAGTATTGGTTCATTTTAGTAAGCTGCGTCATTTATTTTAGGTTGCTATATTGAGTGTTTGGCTTATTTAAGCATTTATATTGTTGGATTTTGCCTTTTTGCATAAGGTGAGTTCATAGCCCTTTTTTCTACTTACTTGTTTTACAAACTCTACGGGGTGAGATTTCATGCTTGATTTATACATTGGACACAACTACTTTTGAAACTGTATGCTATTTCCTGATTATTATTGCCTAAGTACCTACTGCCAATTAAGTCCCCTTTATCATGAGCCGTTAATTGTTATTGTCATAAACGTGAGTATTGTGAATAGATCTTTTGGGACTGAAAATCCCCATCCGGGTATGCAACAACTAATACCAACCAATGGACACATTTAACATTTGAAATAATAACACTTAGGTGTTGGGCATAACATCCTACCTTTTGATGGGGCACAAACCTGATTGGGGTTTGCATATTATTAAAGTTCGGTGTCATGAGCTTAGAGCAATAATACATATTTCTTTTAGACTTGGTGAATTCGCTTTTTCTTGTCTACACTACTTAAATCTTGTGGTCCATCCTATTATTGATAAACCTATAAATTCACTCAACAATTTTTTTGACTTTTTAGCATGTTTTAATCTCAGGAGCTAAAGCATGATTCTTGGATGGGAGCTGCGTGATATCACTTTGAAAGGATTCTGTTTTCACTTTAATTCGATGCAAACTTTATCTTGTTAAAACTTTTGTCAGCTTTTGAATATTGTGATGTCATGTTTAACTTATAAATGTTTCAAACTTTTATGTCATTTTGAAAACTGTTGGGACCATGTTGTAAACTCTGATATTTTATGAGCATCGAATGAAAACTTTATTTAAAAACTTCTTTTTGGAGGGTAAAATCAAAGATATAAATACACTTTCCAACCTCTACATCATACTAGTTAATGATGGTTTTGAAAAGGTTAAGCTTTCTTATTTGGGTGGTCATTGGGTTCTTCTTGAAATAGATTCAGTAACTTCTAAAGAAAAGATTATCAAACATGTGGGTGTTGGTTCATGGTTTGAGGTGTTAAAACTGGCTTGTAATTCTTTTGTGTGTGAGGAGCGACTTGTGTGGGTATTTATTGAAGGTTTACTAGTTAAAGCTCTTACTCGTAATACGTTCGCAAAAATTATATCATCTTGGGGTGAACTGGTTGATATAGTTGAATCCAAAAACTGCTCTTTGTCATGCATAAGAGTGTGTTTAAAAATAAAACCCCATGTGCTTATAAATGATAGGGTTAAAATCATCATTAAGGGGCAGATTCATTGGATTTGTATCAAGGAGCTAGAAGCATGGATGCCAGAATTTAACACCGAGACGGAGGATGACACATCTTCATAAGAGGAATCTAAGGGCAACAATGAGAATGATCTAGGGTCAGATAATGAGCATGTTTCTGAAAAGAGCTTCGTTCAAGAAAATGATGCTGAATTTAAAAAAACCCCATTCCCAGTGGGAAAACTGTCAATTCTGAAGACCCCTTCTGGATCTATAAAATACTAAAGAGGAATACACGGACAGGTGATACTCCACAATATCCTCCAGGGTTTACTCCGGTTGATGAAGAAAATGTTGTAGGCAAAAACCCTGGAAACACCTCTCAGTGAAATCCTATTAAGTCTGGCAACAACGAAAAGGCTCCATCTGATAAAGACATACGTAATCATGGTACGAAGTTTCAAGCAAGTGGCTCAATATTGGAAGTTATGGACGAATTGATAAAGGTGGGTCAAACTATGGGTTATAATATGGACAGATGCTAGAAAACCAATATCAACTAGGGTGAGTCTTATCATATCTGATTTTACAAAGTTAACCATGATTTCCTTTGCAATAGTTTTTTGTGATGTATGCCTAAAACGATTTGGATCTTGTGATCTTAATATCTCGCATATGCGCAAGATATTACAGCACAAATAGTCGTCGTACTTTTTGAGACGACCTTCGTCTAGACGTTTACAGACGCAAAGTTCATCCTTTAAGTAAGGACGAAAGCTGTTTTGCAGTACTGCATTTAATTGCAATGCGATATCTATACTTAACATACTTCTTCCAAATTTCTTTATTACTTCTTCTGTTGTTGTTGGCCCCTTTATTACTTCTTCTGTTGTTGTAGCTCCTTTGTTACTTTGTGTGTTGTAGGCTTTTTTGCCCTTGTTGTTAAACGAGGACGAGGATGCATGTTTTCAATAGCGGTTGTGAGTTTTCTTTAATGTAAGACTTGAAAGATCGAATGAAAGTTTCACGAGGTTAAGGAGATAGTTTATGTTTATGTTTATACTAGACGAGTACCAATGCAAAGTACCGGTAATTCCTAGCGGCAAATAATTAACGATATGCGATATTATCGTAAATATTTTGTATAACGTTCAAAATAAGCGTTTTTCTAACAATAATATAAAGAATATCTGCGGAAAGTACCCGTAAGAGTTGAGCAGTGAAAATGAGGATATATTGAGAGATAATATTTTGCTGTAAAATAACATGTGTGTGTGGGAGATATGAAATAGTTTGTGTGGATATATATGGTGAATGCGGTTACACATTTTTAATAATCATTATCGATAGTAATGATTTTTAATGGTTACACATTTTAATAATTATTTGAGGCCGTTACAATGATTAATTAAATGGTTGTTACAATGTTATAATGGTATTGATGACCAATTTATTATTCAAAATTCAACATTCCTACATTTTCAAAGAAAGGGTGCTAAACTCTTTATAATGTAGTCGGGGTTGGTACGATGCACGAATCTTGTTCTATAAGAGAGTGAGGTGTGGTGGCAAAGCACACTC
>BQNB010170215.1:0-10971 GCA_026074375.1 Tanacetum coccineum | reverse complement strand
AATCCCATGAAGATTAATTGGCTAATGAGACAAGTTTTCAAGATTAATGGCTGTGATCAAAACAAAGAAACACAAATGAAGAATCAAAGGCTCAAAATTGAAGGCTTGGAGAGCACTCAAATCCTCTCACAGAAGAAACACACCTCAAAGACCTAGAGGCTTCTCTATTAGGCTATAAATAGAAGACCATTGTCACATATTAGGGAGAGTTTTTTTTAATCTAGTTTTTAATAGCTTTTTATTGTATTTTACAGCTTATTTTAGTTTAAGTCAACTTATTATAACTTTATTCCAAGTCTTGTAATGTTTTTTTAAGTTTAATGAAATTTATGTTTTTATGTTAAAATTTGTTTTTATGTTAATGCAATTTTATGTTATGAAAATGTTTGTTAATCTTTTATAAGCTCTTATTTACTTACATTTAAGCTGTTTACTTAAGCTATATAAACTGTTCCATAGTTTATATAGTTTAAGCCATTTTTCACTCAAAATCACTCAAAAGCTTTATTGGAAGATAAGCCGGATTTGGAATGGCTTATAAGGTTTTACTAGCTTGTTTTTTTAAACAAGCTAGAGCTTGTAGACAAAGCTCTAAAGAGCCTTTATGCCCTTGTTTAAGCAAAGGGCTTTGTAAGTCTTCATTTTCTATTTTATAGCTTATTTACTGTTTTGCTTATTTCTTTGCTTATTACTCCTTATTATTGTTTATTTATGTTGTTCATTACTTATTTATGCTTGCTTATTGAGTAGAAGTCATTTACTTAGGTTTAAGTTAAAACTGTCTTATTAGCTTAAAATTGCTTAATCTTGTTTGCTTATTTTAAGTGATTATCTTTGTGATCTAATTGATTACTTGTGCTTATTCAGTCTTTATAATGCTTATTTGAATGAGTTTCAAGCTTGTCTTAATCTGTTTTTAGTTTAAAGTAAGTTTTGAAATTTTAAAGGGGTGTTTGGCTTAGCAGTATTGACCGTGTGTTAATACTGCTCTTGCACCTTTTGTTTTTAAAACCAAATTTGATTCATCATTTCTTAGTCTTGAATAGATTTGAGGTTTGTTTAATCAAAAATCCACGTCTGCTTGTTTTATTGTTCATAAATCTGTTGGATTTAGTAGATTGTTAGAAATGCATTAGAATTGTGTCTTTAGTGCTCAATCTAGTTTCATTTGCCTTCTCTTGCATCTGTTTTGAGTTCTTGTTACTGTTGCATTGAATTGCAAGTTTTGGTTCAGGTCTGATAAAGTATGCAAATGGTTTTAGGTTTTAAAGTCAGTTCTTGATCCTAGATTTAGGATAGTTATAGGTTGTTTAAGACTCTAAAATTGATAAAACAAGCTTATTAGCCTACAAGCTTAATCTGTTTGTGCTTTTTAGGATCTTAAAACAGCTTTTACTAGCTTAAAACTAGGGCTGCAAAAGCTCTCTTGTCACTTAAAAAACTTAAAATCCAAAAACATGTTTAACTGCTTATTGAGTTATAGAGTCCTTAGCTTTTTAGTTTTTGCCTAATTCTGGTTCCTTAGAGCTTGATTAGCTTAGTTTTAGGCTTTTGATGGCATTTTGAGCTTTTGGTTAGCTTATTTGAACATTTTGAGCTAAATCAGTTTTAGCTAAAAAGCCTTTAAGTTTTTATCCAACTCTGTCATTTAAATTTCATTTTTCTAGCTTATTAACTGTTTCACTGTTCTTAATTTTTGCTTATTTGAGTTCCTTATAGTAGTATCTTTATCTGTTTTGAGCTTTTAGACCTTAGCTTATTAGTTTACTAGCTTAATTTTTAGCTTAAAAGTGCCCTTGTAGGCTGTTTTATAACTTTCACCCCAAAACTGCTTATTTGATTTCTGAGCTTATGGCTTATTGGATTTGGTTAATTTTTGTTTAGATTTGCTTATTAGGTTAGGTTAAAGGTACTTTTAGCTTATAAGCAAACTCAGTTAGGACTTAAAGTTTTTTTTAGCTTTTATGTAAAACTGTCCCTTTAAGTAGCTTATTTCTAGCTTGTTTTTAGTTTTCAGAAAAAGTGTTTTCACAAAAATTGCTTATTTTAGTCTACTTTAGCTTTTTCATAAAAAAGTTTAGCAAATAAAAACATTAGGCCGTATAGGGAAGCCCCAGGCTCGAACCCGGGACCTCAACCTTAACTGCCTAACGTTTAATTAACAACCACACCACACACTACCAACTGCCCTAGGGTCTTTTTCGATTATAGGTTTAGTACATTTAATATTTAACCCCTAATATGGGTAGTTTAGCTTATAAGATATCTGCTTATTTAACAGCTTATTCGTTTAGCCAACTTTCTAGTTTTTATTTTTCTTAGATTCTGCATAGTTCAAAGTATTTTTAGTGAATTTTTCAGTTTTTTGTAAATTAGTTTAATATTTTTAATAATATTTTTAGATTAAAACAGTTTTTAATTCATAATAAATTAAATAAAAGTCAAAAAAATATAATTCTTTTTTCTAAAATTATTTTTAATCATTTAGGACTGTAAAAAATTAAATTTGCATTTTTAGTGTTAAAATTTTAGAATTTAGGTTTTTAAGGCTCGGGTTTTGAATCCTGTTATCGTTTTCGTGTTTTAACCTTAATTGCTTTCGTTTTTAGCTTGCCTTTATTTGTTTTTGCATTTCATTTGTAGAAATAGAATCCAAAACCAAAATCTTCGATTATTCAAATCACGCGATCACGAATTCAAACACGATTTTCAATTCACGCCTCGTCGGGATACGACTCGGGAAGGTTTTGAATTTTACTTTGGTTAAAAGTAATCTTCTTAAAAACCTTTTGGAATACTTCTCTTATACTATAATTTGGTATTTGGTATTTTAGTTATATATATATATATATATATTTTTTATATATATTTATTTATATATTTATATTATTTATAGTTATTAATTTTATGGACGGTGATATGCATACCACACAAAATGATGTGCACAACACAAAATAACTTGTACAATGGCATATAGTTACATTTACTACACTGCATTTTTGTGGTTGTGCACATCACTTTTGACCAAAATTGCTGTTCTAAAAAGAGACACCTCATTTAAAGACTCAGAAATCAATGCTCTTAAAAGTGAGATAGAGAAGCTTAAGAAAGAAAAAGAGAGCAATCAGATTAAAATTGACAAATTTGAAAATGCTTCTAAAAGCTTAGATAGATTAATAGGGAGTCAAATATCTGATAACAGCAGAAAAGGTGTGGGGTTTGTAAGCTATAATGTTGTTCCACCTCCACCTACAGGCTTATTTGCACCCCCAACTATTGATTTGTCCAACTCTAGTCTTGAGGAGTTTCAACAACCTGAGTTTGAAGGCTATGGACCTAAGGCCAGTAAGAGTGTCTGTAAAGATATCTCTAATGAGGTTAAGAAAACTCCTGATGCCCCATTGGGTGAGAAGTTGGTGTCAGAAAAAGAGAAGCAAACTGTTTTTCCTACTAAGATAGAATCTGTTAAACAACAAGAAAAACCAGCTAGAAAACCAGTTAAGTATGCAAAGATGTACAGATCACAAAAACCTAAGGGGAATCAAAGAAACTAGAATAATCTTAAATCCCAACAGCTAGGAGGTGATTTTGTGATGTATAATAAAGCATGTTTTGTTTGTGGAAGCTTTGACCATGTGCAGGCTTACTGCAATTACCATCAAAGGGAAGGGATGGTAAATGGGAATAATTATATAAGAGGTGAAGAAGCAGAAACTGGAAGTTAGTACTGCCAATTACGTGGTTAATACTGCCAACCTATTTGTTTGTACTGCTGCCAGCTATATCTCATTAGTATTGCCATAACAAGTTTTTATTCTGCCCGTATTATTTAGTACTGCTTGCTTACAATGTCGACATGGTCCCTAAGTTTATAATGGCGAATGGTGCTCTAGTACGTGTTCTTATTCACACCGATGTCACAAAGTATCTCTACTTCAAAGCCGTGGATGGCAGTTTTGTCTATAATAAAGGAGAAGATTAGTACTGCTCGTGTAGAAAATTAATACTGCCAAGAATGATTCAAGATACTTAGTACTGCTAGCTTTTGGTTTATACTGCTAGAGTAATTAAGTTTATACTGCCAACGTTAAATGTCGTTTCTACTGCTTGGGATTGAACACACACAGGTTGTTCTTAGATTGGTGTTTCTGGTTGGATTTTCTAAACATTACTAACAGTAGACATGAGTTAATACTGTTATTGAAGAATTAGTTACAACTGTTGGCATGATATTCAAAGGAGTAATGAGTTTAAGAGATACTACGTCACGTTTAAGAATGAAGAATTAGTGACATATTGTCAACAGATCAGTGACACTTAAAGCGTCACAAAAAGCCTTGGGAGGAAGAAGTGTTGCTGAAAGCAGTTTTATGTTAAAAAGTTTATACTGCTCGTTGTATTTTAGTACTGCTATTGGAAAGCAGTTACTACTGCCCGTTTTGATCGATATCGGACAGTACACACACACAGATGTCGAACAGAACAGAAACCAAGTTTGTTGAGTTTTTTGGTTTCTACTGTTTGGATTTTTGGTTGGTTTTATTTGTTCTTAACAGATTACAAAGGCTTGTATTATTTGTTTAATTGGTTACAAAGAGATTAATTATCACCTATTTGACGATGAAGTGGAATTACTTGGGTACGTGTTTTATCATATCTCAAATGGCTTACAACATTTGGAGGTAACTTGTTTGTGTTTTCAATGTTGTGACGAAGACTTGTCAAAATCTAGCAGCGTGTGTAATTTTTCTTTTGGTGCTCTAAGCTAAACCATTTGCTTCTTCACATGGTATGTGTCTCATAGAAGTGAGGGTATTTTATCTAAAGGTTAGAGGCTTATATCTACTTCAGATTATAAATGTTTTGAAGATTTTGAAGATTCTGAAGATTTTGTAAACACCAGTTTGGGTTATTCTACTTCAGCATCAAGTTCGTTATACTTAGTTTTCTTCATCAGTAATCATTACATAGAGCCTACAGAATTGAAGATTCCAGAAATGGTTAACATATGGGTTTCAGGGGAAGCTTATTGTTAAAATGTTTAACCATTTACATGCACCACATGAGGTGAAGGTTTTTACTACTGCTAATTATTATTACTACTACTAGTTTAAGTTTCTACTGATCAAGTTCATTTATCTTAAGGCGCGTCATGGAGGCTAATTTGAGTTGTTGGAAGGCTTGGATTAGAAGTGTGATATTGGTTTGTAGTGGTCAAGATCAAAGTTGCTTATATTCATATGTCCCCTATTGTATTATGACAAAAAGGGGAAGAAGATGTTAACAGGTACAATTGGCAACTTATAGATTTTTGGTGTGGCATTGTACAAAGGAAATCTACTTAAGGGGAAGTTTTGTTTCATTCAGAAGTTTTGTTTCATTCAGGGAGATGATTACATCTCAACTTCAGGGGAAGCTTTGATTAAAGGCTTTATGATAAAGTTCGTACACGACTTTGTTTGTTTTGTCATCATCAAATAGGGAAAGATTATTGGGATTCTAGATTTGATGAGACAAAATAAATAAAAGAATGAAACAATAATGGACTTAAATGCAAAGGTGGAATTCTTCAAATAGATGGAGATTTTGAAGTTACTGAAGATCATCCTTATTCAATAGTAAGATCAGAAGATAACTTAATTGTTTAAATGTTTTATTCTTTTATACTTATACTTTGTAACCTAAGACATCTATACTATCATAAAGAGATATTAGGCGTTTACTTTTATGTGTGATGTCAAGATGGTATTACCACAGTATAATGTTTGTGTGGTATGCATCAAGTCCGGTATAGGTTTGGTGTTTTAGCCTTAGTTCTTTGATTCTTGTTATTGTTTAAGATAACTCGTTCCTAGAATTGATCATCTAGAATTGGGGTTGTTAGGAACGTTTGGTTCTTAATGAAGAAACACCTTGTTGAATATCATTGTTCTTATGTTAATTCCGCTATACATATTTCTATGTTCAATGTTATTTATCCTAGATATAAGGTCTAAACAACCTGAGCTTGCAACGATCTAAGGAGTTATCTAGACTCCACAATTGTTGGGATTCTTGATTTGATGAGACAAAGTGAATAAAAGAATGAAACAAAAGGACTTAAATGCAAAGCTGGAATTCTTCAAAAGATGGAAGATTTTGAAGATACTAGAAGATCTCCTTATTCAGATAGAAGATTCAGAAGATAAACTTAAATGTTTAAAAGATTTATCTTTATACTTATCCTTTGTAAACCTAGACATCTCTACTATATAAAGAGATATTAGGCGTGTACTTTTCTGTGTGTGTCAAGATGTAAAACACAGAAAAATGTATGTGTGTCTAGGCATCAAGTCCTGTAAGTGGACGCCTAGGGTTTGTGTGTTTCAGCCTCAAGGATCTTTGATTCCTTGTTATAGTTTAGATAACACGTTCTAGAATTGATCATCTAGAATTGGGGTTGTTAGGAACGTTTGGTTCTTAATGAAGACAACCTTGTTGAATATCATTGTTTTATGTTAATTTCGCTATAAATATTCTATGTCAACTGTTATTTATCCTGATATAAGTCTAAAACAACACTGAGCTTACAACGATCGAAAGAGTTACAAGGGTGAATTTAACATTATGCTATAAAAAGGCTCAACCCTAATCTCACAAGAACATGATCCCAGAGAAGTTTTAATGAAAAATGGCTTAACAACTCTTATTAATGCTAGCCTCGTTAATTCTGTCTCATCCCATAACTACAGTTTATAGAGCTTGACCCAATGTCATGTTTTTCAAATTTAGTCTCAATCATCATCCGTAAGAGGCCATATCAATTAAGATCACATTAACTAACAAAAACTTAAACAAATAGTTCTTTTACTGATATTGCACCAAAGCCAGATTAATATGCTAAGCTAAAGTAGTTAATAATGCTAGGCCAACTTCAGAGTAGTTAATGCTGTCAGGGAAAATCTGGTTAATGTGTTAAGGCCTCAGCATGTTGGTTTGGAGTACTACCAAACTTATAGGGCATCAATTATTTCAAGAGACAAAATTATATGAATGCAGAGGCCTATTCCAAGTCAGTGATGGCTTGGGTCCCACAAGGAATACTAATTTCCTTATTTTTTATGTGTAGAGTATCATCCACAAAAGGAAAGATCAAGGTTATGTTGATAGTTGTTTAGATTATAGGCACAGGTGAGGCGAACATGTCCTATCTCACAAACTTCAAGGAATTTGATGGAGGATATGTTACCTTTAGGGGAGGCTAATTATGTCAATATGCAATCAAAAATGGTTGGAAGGACATGTAACATCAAAAGAGGTTGGGACACTAAGATACCTCAGTCTGGTGGTCCCCTTGTAAAGGTTGGTGATGAGGCTGTCCATAAGGAGTTGGGTGACAAAATGGAAAGGGCTGCCACTACTGCTTCTAGCTTAGAAGCAGAGCAGGACAATGGTAACATCAATAGGACCTAATCCATGGCAACACTTAATGAGCAAAGTCTTTAGGGAATTGGTTCAGGTAGTGGTCCTAGGTGCCAAGTTACCATATTGGGGTTGCAGATGCTCAAACTAGGTTTGAGGCTGCATCTAAATAGTCTAATGATCCACCTCTCTCAAGAGTTAACACACTTGGAAGTGGGGAGGACAGTATGAAACTAATGGAATTGATGGCACATTGTACAAAACTGTCTGAATTGGTGAAAAAAAAGAAAAGAGAGAATTAGTGAGCTGAAAAACAGAAAGAGAGATGTGTGAAATAAAAACAGAAAGAGTGATTGAGTAAGAAAAAGAATTGAGAGAAAAGTGAGAATAAAAACAGAAAGAGAGATTGTGAGAGTCAAAATTGATGATGGAAATGCTTTTTGGACGAAATTGAGGTTAAAACTGGTATCTCAAAGTTAGTACTGATGGGCATTACTTAGTACTGCTGGCTATGTTTAGTAATGCTGGCCATCCACCACACAACCACCAACTTCATGACCATCTATGCCAACAACCCATGTTGCTGAAGAGGCTGCTCCAATGCCCTATGATTCAACTCTCCTAATGGTTCACTCACTTGGAAGTAATGAGGGCAGTTTGACACTGAATAAATTGACGGTTCTTTGTACCTCATTATCCAAGAAAGTGGAAAGTTTAGAATCTGACTTAAAGAAGACAAAACAGACATATGGTGCTTCTTACACTAAGCTCATCATGAAGGTGAAGAAGTTGGAGCACAAAGTAAAGTCAATCAAAGCTAGAAGAAAGGCCAGACTTGTTATTTCAGATGATGAAGATGACTTGGTGGATCCATTTTTCCAAAAAGGGAGGAAGAGTGCTCAGATTTGATTGATACGATGAGGGTATCACTCTAGTTTAGATGGGTGCATAGACTCAAGGGAGGAGTGATGAAGATCTTATGTATAAGACTGGTGTATATGACTACCTAGAAGGATTTACCAGGAAAGTAATTTCCATTACTATGCTGATACAGTTACAACGTGGTAAGGAGTTAGTACTGCTGGAGTAATTCCTGAAGAGTTTGTACTGTTGAACCATATATGAATGTAACACTTGCTGACAGCACTTGTGGATCTCTGCAAGGTGGAAATCAAAAAGTCATCCAAGCCAAAAGCAAGAGGTATCTTCTTTTCAAAGATCTAAAGAAGTTGCAAGAAGAGAGGTTATTTCACCACCAGTTTCAAAGATTTCAGCAAAAGACAAGGGAAAAGCCATAATGACTAAACCAGATAAGCCATTAAAGAAGAAGGACCAAATTCAAAGTGATGAAGAATTGGCTCTCAGACTTCATGCTGAAGAACAAGCTGAATTTGAAAGACTGCAAAAAGAAAGAGTTGCATAAGAAGAAGCTAGCAGAGCAGCTATCTATGATGAAATGGATAACATTCAAGCCATGATTAAAGATGATGAGCAATTAGCTGTAAGAGTCCAAGCTGAGGAACAAGAACTATACTTCATTAAAGAAAAATCAAGATTGTTAGTGGAGATGATAGCAGAAAGAAAAAGGTTCTTTGCAGCACATAGAGCATCAGAGTAAAGGAGTAAACCACCCACCAAAACTCAGATGAGGAATAAAATGTGTACATACATGAAGAATATGGGTGGATACAAACACAATCAGCTAAAAGGAAAGAGTTATGAAGAGCTTCAGAAGCTCTTTGACAAAACATACAAACAAGTAAACTCTTTTGTACCTATGGCATTAGATGATAAGGAAAAAGGTAGTGAAAAGCAGGCTGGTGGCAGTAGAAAGAAAACACTTGCTAAGAAAAGAGCAGGTGAAAAGCAAAGTGAAGAGAGTTCTAAAAGACAAAAGATGGAGGATGATGCTGAGAAAGAAGAGCTTAGAGCTCATTTGGATATAATTCCAGGAGATGATGTAGCTGTAAGTGTTGAATCATTAGCTATAAAGTATCCAATAGTTGATTGGAAGACACATGTTCTATCAGAAGACAAGATGTATTATGAGATCATTAGAGCTAATGGAAGTACTAAATCTTACAAGATATTTATAGAGATGATTGAAGATTTTGATAGGCAGGATGTGTTAGATTTATATAGGCTGGTTAAAGAAAGGTTTATGACTGCAAGCCCAAAAGGATATGACAGATTACTTTGGGGAGATCTCATTATTGTGTTTGAACCAAGTAAAGATGATGAAGTCTGGAAAGCTCAATAGGATTACACATTGATCAGCTGGAGATTATTTGATTCATGTGGAATTCATGTATTACCGATGGATACTAGCATTGCTATTCACATGTTGGTAGAGAAGACATATCCTCTTACTCAAGAGATGCTTTCAAGAATGCTGAGTGGGAAGCTAGAGGCTGACAATGAAAGTGAAATAACATTTAAACTTCTCAGATTTACTAGATCACATATTGAAAAGTAGAAGAGTGTTTCCTCTCAAAAAGGTTTAATTCAAGAAACTTGATGATTTGGAGGTAAATCACAAGTTTAGGGGAGGATTGTTGGGAATTAAGGGCTTCTACAAAGTTTATACTGCTGGTTCAACTTAGTACTGCCAAGCTTAAATAGTTTGTACTGCTCAAATTATAACTACCAGTACTAACTAGTTAGTACTACTAGAGTAAAAGTTAGTACTGCCAATACTAACTTAATACTGCTGAAGAGAAGTTAACACTGCTGCATGAAGATTAGGACTGATGAAGAGTTAAACGCATTTTATGATATGTATGGACTTATTCTGTGTATATCTTATAAAGTTAGAAGATATGTTAATATCTTGTAAAAGTTTAGAAGATTTGTAGTTATCTTGTAAAGGACTCGTTGGTGTATAAAAGGAGATCCTAGGTTATGGTTTTATCAACACATCACATCACATCACATCACATCACATCAGTCTTTCATAGTATTCATAGCTTCAAGGTTGTAAACCCTAACACTGTCAAAGAGTGTTCGTATTAATATGTTTGTATTTCTGTGTCTCAAACATACTTTTTATTTATTCTTCTTAGTGGTATAAACTAGATTCCACATAGTTTATATCATACTCTCAAAGTTTTAGTCTTAGTACCTTTGGATATATCCAAGGATACTAAACCTTACATCAAGCTAAGGAGTTTAAGATCCTTTCACCAGGAGCATCATAAATCATGTTCGGAATGCTTAGATACAATTTTAGCCTAAGTATATACATCACTAAAAAGCTGTAAAAAGAATAGTGTACGAAAGTTGTTGATGAGGTGTCATTTTATACATTTTTTCGGGGTCTTTTAACCCCCTAAATCATGCAAATATGCCCAAATTATGTGCTTAATCATTTGTTTATATGTTTTAGCATTTGGATGGATTTTGGAGGTAATACACGTGACTTGGGCTCAATTGGAGAAGAAACAGACAAGACTACTGTAACACCCCCAAATTGGGTCGTAGCGGAATAAGGGTCCAGGGAGTGTTACTTCAAGATCAATAGCACAAGATATATAAGAACGACACAAAAAGTCGTTTAAAATGATACATTGG
>BQNB010170214.1:2783-13698 GCA_026074375.1 Tanacetum coccineum | reverse complement strand
TATATATATATATATATATATATATATATTATATAACAGGAGGCATTTGACAATTTTATGCCACGTCATCATGTAAGCCATGTCATCACTATTTATCATAAATTTTAGATTTTTTTAGAAATTTCAGATGGTCATGTCATCACAATTTAATCCATGTCATCATAATTAACACTACCTAAACAATAATTGAGAAATTAAAACCACGTAGGTAATTGTCACGAAATTGGTTTTTTTTTTAAATTATGTCTTGTTAATTTTTTGTTCGTTTAAAATAACCCTTTTTTTGTTGGAGTTGCTTTTTTAAAAGCATTTTATTTATAGCTAATAAGTTGTACTGAAGCTTAAAATAGAATTATGATTTGTCAGTGTATCCTGAACTTATTTAAAACCATGAGAAAACGGACTAAATGTTGTTACAATAGAAGCAATAACCCATCCCCACCAATGCTATATTACCTATATATAACAATACTGAAGGAAATACAAAGCTCTCATGCTAACTTATCATCTTTATACACATAGGATGACCTTGATTTTTGTAACTTCACGTCACTTCTACTAATCTTCTAGTTGGCGGACGATTGTTCCCAACTGGGTTCGGTCCAGATGGTTGTTTATAAACCTTTCTTTCTTCCTGTAAGATGATATACAGTCGGTGATGAAATCTACAATAGACTGCAAAAATAGGTGTAGTGATTAAGAAGGTAAGCATCATAATATATAGTTCAAAATAATCACGTAGGTTTGACTTATGGAGTTACGATGTTCTAACGCGGCACAAACATATATGGCATAAGTTCATTTTGATTAATGCTATTTTGTATCTAGATTTCTGCCAAAATTTATAGTTCATCTAGTTGCGACGCTATAAAATGTAATCCGGGTCATAGAAAGATCAAAACAAAATAGCTTGTATTTGATAACAAATATCTCAAAGCTGATATAAAAGTGGACGTACTCATAGTACAATATTCAGCAACTACATTATCAGATTTTAGTTACCTATATAAGACTCTCAATCTGAACCCATATATCAGGGTCTGCTACAACCATGGTAATAATCTAAACTTATTGTCCGTCCTTAATTGAGCATCAGTAGGCTCTTTTGAGGTCGTCCTTAAACGCATTCAATGCGGTCTCCTACAACACACATATAATGTAGCATTCCACATGAAATGTGTTCATCATGGTCGATCGTGCATACGTATTCAACTATGTGTTCAAGGTCTCATGGATTCCAGAGGTAAAATGGTCATGATCAAATAATCAGCTTGTATGTATCCGAACACCCAAAACTGATTTTCTAGTGTATCACATTGCAAGACTGAGATGAACAGTTTTAGGGGCTTATGAGCTTATTTAGAATTTGATAAGCTCCTAAGCTCAGTTTTGTGGGCTTATGTACTTATCTACTTGAGCTTCTCCGGTTTTCTAGATACAAACTGGATACATTGATAACAGAATTTTAGACCACACCTTAAGCTCATAAGCTCAGTTTTGTGGGCTTATGACAACAATTGGCTTGAAACGCTCGTCTCCTCATTGTTATCAATCCTAACAATTGGCTTGAAACCGTGAAGTTGCAATAGACACCACGGTTGCACGTGTTGTCCTGCGTAGAAAACTAGAAACAAAAAACATGTGCAAATATAGGTTATGGCAATTGCAGTGCAATATTGCCTGCTCGTCCCTTCTTTTTCTTCTGTGGCAACACTTACATTTATATTCTGCTTGTTTGTTGCAATAGAGGAAATAGTATAGTAGTAAAAGTGTCTGATGGTTTTCTAAGTTCACCTCTTCTATGGTCTCGCAAGGGTATGCAAAATAAGAAATTTTTAGGCATTTCAGGCAGCACTAACGTCCCAACAAATGTCACTCTAAGGTTTATGTATAACAGCTATATGACTTGATCGACAAAGTTATTCTCGTAGGAAATGCAATGGGTAAGGCAGTTAAGAAGGCTGGAGGAGCTGCTAAGGAGCTTGGATTAAAAGTTCAAAATCGCGATAAAAATGGATAGGGAAGCTCGGGTCGGCCTAAATTTCAATTGCGAAAGATCAATGGATAGGGAAAATATCAGCTTTGGAATTATAGATTATTTGCATCATGTTTCTAGCGATACTAATCACGGAAAATATCAGCTGAAGAGGAAGTACTTACCCAAACAATGAAGAGAAGTCTTGTGCATTTTCCGTTGTAAAAAGCTGACCACCCAATCGCTTCATTCCTGATTCAAACGAAAGCCTTGTCCTAGTTAATAGCTCGTAGAATAGCATAGCCATTAAATATCCTTGAACAACCTCAGCAGCAGCCTGGGTTATGGCCACTGCTGAAAACAAAGAGACGTTGAATGTGTTTATGGTGTCGAAACGACAACTTTTACCACACAACTATGAAATTGGTCTTTGTAATGCACAAAAGAAATTAAAATAATAGTTCATTCTAGATATTGATAAAAAAAGTTAGCTGAACCATATATAAGCTTCTGAATTGTAATCAATCTCATTATCACCATTAATGATTGTATATATTTTGGTAAAAATGTGATTTAGTGGATTATTTTCATAGTTAATGACTTGTGCAATGATTGATACATAGCAATGAGTCCAAGTCTAGCACTGACTGTCCTCGTATTATACAAATTTTTTGGTAAAAAGACAAATACAGGTTGTATGTTGCATGTGCTCACATGCACCTTCATACATAATCAACTTCATAACTTACTCTACCGACATCGTGTTTTGTATGTTTTAGTTCATGATAAGTTTGACATTGCCTGTTTTTACCAATAACGTTTTATGTATAATTATATCACTATATTAATCAGTAGTTCAAATTTCTACTCCCAAGAATATGAAAATGCAAATACGCTCACCTATTAGAACTAATTGTCCGTATTATATAGTCATTTATTTCGCCAATATCTTGTCTTTCTACTGTATAAGGATACATATATCTTATAGCAGACATGTAGTATAAATCATAAACATTAACCGGATTTTTCTAATGTATGAACCGCATCATGTACATAAATTTGTATCGCTTACTAAGTCTTTCAATTTGTAGTTCCTCACATAATATGTCTTGGACTATTTAACACACTCGGTATCTTAAATGTTCTATTTTTGGACAAAAACGAAGCGAGTTAACCCAACTGTATAGGTATTAAAAAAGCTGTTTGGACCCATTACCCAACCCGTCCACTTTTCCTTCTTTTGTCGTTAAAATACTACTAAAAGAAACATAAGACGTATCGTACGATGATCATACCTAAAACTTTGAAGGAAGGGTATGTGTCATCTCCACAGGGCTGGACCTTGGGAAAGAAGGACCACTAATCTACGTTGGTGGTTGTATCTCCACATTAATAGGCCAAAGAATCATTCTGCACAATAATTTAAGAATAGTGATTATATCATTTGACAGAGATAATCTGTGCAATTATGTATATATAACATTATAGAATATCTATAACCCAAAAGTGATATCCAAATATCTTTATGAGCAATTCCAGTTAAGTAAAGACCATCTAATGCAAACAAAAGTTACTTGAGGATTGTTTCAATAATTTTATTCTCTCTTTCCAATCCCTTTGGTTGCTCTTGCACCTCCTCAAGAATCATTAATTTAACCTTTTCAATTTAGTATATAATATAGAATAAAGAAAATTTTGGATCAATGTGTTGTAATTATCATTTGGACAGTTTGTTTTTGTTCTAAAGATAAGCTGACCAAATGAACATAAACAAACACCATCTAAACTAACTCAACGTCCTATTACTTTTGTTAACCACCAATTTCATTCCACTCAATGACATGACAACACATATTATCATAAACATGACCAAAAAATATAATGCCCATAACACATAACGTAAAGTTGTAAAGAACATATCACCTCTGTTTCATCTAGAAGTCGCGAGAACACCTTAAAGCTCAATAAACATTTGAAAAAAGGGATATATCTGGCGTGGCTGCAAACTAAGGAAGCCTGGCCCGCCACGACTCAACGAATCACATCTTTTCTCAAATCCAACCAAAGACGCAAGTCACATAACAATGCATACTTTATGTTGTAATAGATTTTTCAATAGCTCCAAAGCTACACAAATAACACAATAAGCTGAAACATTATGTACGTCAAAAGTTGTAAGCATAAAAAGTTCTAATCAAGGTTACAGAAACAAAATAAGATACAGGCAATTCCAAACACTCCTTAATTCTAAAAATGCAATAATCATATAATTTTTTACAAATCCATATGCCTAACAATTTCAGATGCTTGGAAAACATATTGCCTCAACCATTTCATTGCCATTACCCTTTTCATACAAACCAATTTCAACACTTTTTAAGCAATACCCACATCACATATATTATAAATCTTCTTAAAAAAACTTAATCCTTTTAATGCTTATGGAATATGAACATTCTTTTTTAAAATGAACCCACAATCCACACAATACCTTTCACGTCGTATTAAAGGAAGAATGTTATAGCACTCAACAACCTTCTAAAGCTAAATTTCTATATTTTTTGTCATATAGATTTGAATAAGAAAAAATTATTTCCCATACCCGGAAAAATAACACCAAACAAAAGCCGTCAGCTTTCTCAATTAGCTTTAAATTTTTGAAGATTGCAATAGCCATGCATCTTTTGCCCTCCATCTAAAAAACAATACCAAACACCCAAAGGTTCTCACCCTTTCGGCCAACTCAATTACTTTTTTACCATAGTTATGAGAATTTGGATTGGCAAATGTTAATTGGATCGGCAGTGGGATGGACAAGAGTGTGAAGTTTTATAAGGCTGTTTCGATTGGGCCTTGGACAAGAGGTGAGTTGAAGTTTTTATAAGCTTGTTTTCGATGTAATTGTAAATGACTAAATGAAAAAAAAGAAGCTTTTGTTAGGGTATGCTTGGTTAGTGGTATTAAGAGGTAAGTAATACAGTAACAAAGATAATGATTAATGGTGGTTGGTTTGTTATAATGCAATGGATCATTACCCACTACTAAGCAATTCATCATTCCTCACAATTTTGAGAGTAATGACCTATAATGCTTGGATTTTTATTTTCTTTTAACTTTCTTATTTTTCTCCCCCACTCTTCCACATTAGAACTTACCACATTCATAATCCTTTAATTCGATTTGATCCACTGTATTTCTTTAAATTATTTTCTTTTTTAATTTCACAAAAGTTAATTGCTATTGAGTTTTTTTTTTTGAAAAGGCCAATTGCTATTTTGTTTAATAGAACTTTTTTGAACACCGTTTAATAGAACTTTGAAAAGTTTGTATCCAATCTATGTGAAATTCTGAATCTAAAAATTTTATGCGAAGAAAATATTGTTTTTAAGATACCTGTCATAAATTTTTTTTCCCTCATTTTTAATTTACTACTCGCTATTTATCATTAAGTTGGTTAGTGCACTTAGAAAAATTTGAAGTAGGTTAACTTTTGTAAATTATTAGTCTTTTGAATCAAGCATTATCAATTATTATGGTAATAATCCCATTATTATTTCTTTTTCCATTACTTAATACCAACCAAGTAGCCGCTTAGTTTTTTCTTAAAAAAGTGATGACTCGGCCGGTTTAATTAAACCGGGTCAACGAAAAACCGACGATTCAATTCGGTTCTTAAACAAGCAAAAACCCGATCATATCCAGCCCGATCTCTGAGTCAGTTCAAGATTCAACCGGCCAAGTCAACCTGGTTTTAAAATATTGCACCAAATACACACAATAAAAATATTATTATATCGATTGAGGTACAAAATAGACAATTATATATATATATATATATATATATATATATACTATATTAAGGTTAAAACGCTGCCGTTTTGGCAGCGTCGCTACAGTACCCGGCCCAATGGGCTCCCAATTTGGGCCGGCCCATTTGGCAAATTTTTTTTTTTTTTTTTAGGCAATGTAAAAAAAATCGCTCGGCATAAAATAGAAAAAAAAAACTACAAAAATATTGACTTATTCAGATAAAAAAATACTCGCGACATGAGGCCCAACACATAAGCCCATATAAAAAAAAACAAACTATTAAACATGAGACCGAAAAAATAAACCCGCACAAATAAAAAATAGAAAAGAATAAAAATAAAATTTTAACGCAAAAATTAACCCGCACTATTAAACATGAGACCGAAAAAATAAACCCGCACAAAATACAATTAAAAAACGCCCTGCAGTAACGCGCGATTCTCATTTAAAGCCCATGTTCCCATAAAATTATATTAAAAAAAAACTCGTATAGCCAAAAAAAGAAACCTTTAAACATAAGCCCCACACATAAGCCCATATAAGAAAAAAAAAAAAACTATTAAACATGAGGTCGAAAAAATAAAACCGCACAAAATAAAAAAAATAAAAATAATAATGCCTCGCGTAGAATAAAACGACGTAGTTTTACAGTGCTCGGCCCTTTGGGCCAACCCATTTGGTTTTTTTTTTTTTTTTTGTAGGCAATGTAAAAAAAACCGCTCGGCACAAAATAGAAAAAAAAATTACAAAAATATTGACTTATTAAGATAAAAAAATACCCGCGACATGAGACCCAACACATAAGCCCATATATAAAAAAACAAACTATTAAACATGAGACCGAAAAAATAAACCCGCACAAAATACAATTAAAAAACGCCCTGCAGTAACGCGCGATTCTCATTTAAAGCCCATGTTCCCATAAAATTATATTAAAAAAAACCCGTATAGCCAAAAAAAGAAACCTTTAAACATAAGCCCCACACATAAGCCCATATAAGAAAAAAAACAAACTATTAAACATGAGGCCGAAAAAATAAAACCACACAAAATAAAAATAATAAAAAATAATGATGCCTCGCAACTACGCGAAAAAAATTAACGACCCGCAGCAACGCGCGGGTAATCATGCTTGTATATCCGTTTTTGGCAGCTCGCTACAGTAACCGGCCCAATGGGCTCCCATTTTGGGCCGGCCCATTTGGCAATTTTTTTTAGTAGGCAATGTAAAAAAAACCGCTCGGAATAAAATAGAAAAAAAAATACAAAAATATTGACATATTCAGATAAAAAAATTCTCGCGACATGAGGCCCAACAAATAAGCCCATATAAAAAAACAAACTATTAAACATGAGACCGAAAAAATAAACCCGCACAAATAAAAAATAGAAAAGAATAAAAATAAAATTTTAACGCAAAAATTAACCCGCACTATTAAACATGAGACCGAAAAAATAAACCCGCACACAATACAATTAAAAAACGCCTGCAGTAACGCGCGATTCTCATTTAAAGCCCATGTTCCCATAATATAAGAAAAAAAAACTATTAAACATATATGTATGCGCAACGATTTTTAGATATAGTGGCATAACCTTTCCTATTGTAACTTTGCCATTGTAAAAGCCCTAACCTAACTTGTTCCCCTTAATCTTAACCCCAAGTTAGTAACTATGAAAATTAAGAATAAGCCTATTAAAAGGAAAATGCCTTATGACTCTGAAATGGAATATAAACTGCCGCGTGTTACTAAGAAACCAAATTTGGAAAGCGGGGCGCTTGCATACCTGTTACAACCGACGGTAGCAGTTGTAGTAGTTCGGAACTACCATTGAGCATAAATTCTATGCATGAAACTTCAGTACCGGTAAACATGGATGTTATGAAAAAGGCCGATCCATTTGCTTTCAACCAAATGCAAAATCTTGGTAGTTTTATGTTGCATACAGCAAGTTCAAATGCGCTATCGACAATAATTCGCAACGATATTCCTGCCCCATCATGTAAGTTTACGTTTGGTTACGTAATTTACCTGTTACCTATTCTAATTAGTGCTGACATTTTGCTTTCTGATTTCAATTACAAGCGGCAACAACAATCGCAAGCTAATTGCAAAGAGATATGTACACTTCAAATACGTGTTGGTAACACATTCAACAATAACAATGGTCAGGTTACATTTCAAGCAACCGGTAGACCACGTAAGTAACATACTCACAGAATTTGCCTATATCATACTATTAATGAATAGAAAACATCAGCTCAATTGTTTGTTACCACAGGCATTGGCCGTCGTCAGAAGCAACATGCTAAGCGAATACATCGACATATATCAGATGTCCAGCCAACATCGCCACCCAACAGTAAGATATTTTGACGCCCTCTTTATTCGAAAGTCTAATAAAAAAAATTCAATACAGGTTTATAACATTTCCATATACCTATTTTTTCTTATTTACAGGGGTTCCATTTGAGTATGCCCATTTAGGGAAGTGTACATTATCTTTATGGGAAAGTGTCAACTTCTGGAGTATTTTGGCAACAAATTGTGGTGCAATGTTTTTTGGTTAATTATATATAATCCCGAAGTAAACCATACCCCCACATAAAATCTGCTTCCTCCCCATATTCAATATAATGTGTTGTTATACACTTCCCTATCAATCCAAACCCCCACCACAATCCCACTCTCTATAGATAGAGGTATATATAGATTTTAACTCATATACCTCTCCTCCCTCCAAATCTAACCCCACCCCTCCCACTTTCAAATCCGCGAATAAATATACAAAAAACCAAACAATTCCCAAGTTCATCATCCCCCCCACAATCACCTTGTTTCCCAAAAACAACCAACACATTATTTTATACCCCCACTGACTTTTTAATACATAGTGTACAAACCCCATACATGCCGGGCCCCACACCACCATTGACCTCAACCATTCCCCCCCAACACCCCCCCCTCCCCTCCTCCCCCCCCCCACCACCCCCCACACACCACCATCCGCCGCCCGGCCCCAACGGTCCGGCCCTCCCCCATCCCCACCCCCTCCCCCCCCTACCCCCTCTCCCCCGGCCCTTCTTTCTCACACCCGAACCTTCTCTTCCAGGTCAAATTTCTTCCCCCTCTCCTCTGGGCCACCTTGGCGCGCCAGGCGCCACCTCCCCTCCCCCCCCTCCCCCCCTACCCCCCCCCCCCCCCCCCCCCCCCCGCTGCCTCCAGAATATATTAAACAACTATACAAGGATGCTCACTTTATGAACAACATAAGAGTATATAACCAGATGTTTAGTATGACATCATTAGGAGCCAACATTGATAATTCAATCAACAATGGCAAAGGGCCATATGTTTTCAGAATTTCAGGTCAAATTTACCATTGGATAGGATCAATGTGCCCAGATGAAGGTGTTGCACCCAGGTTTTTGCAATTATACATATATGATACGGCTAATGAAGTAAAAAACCGTATGGCGCATTTTGGAGGTGACCATCAAAGTGGTTTAAAAAAGGAAATCGTCGAAGGTCTGATAGAATTTTTGGACAACCACAATGCTTTAGTTCAATTTTTTCGCACTGCTCGAGACAAATACATGGAATCAGATATACCGGAATTCAAAGTTAAACTGTACAATGTCACTGGAACTCGGCAATATGAAATCCCGACACCAGAAACTGTTGGAGCTATTGTTTTCGGCGGATCTTCAACCGCAGGCAATGAATTTGACTTGATTGTAGAAGAACATTCGCGTTTTCCTCAGCGTGTTAACAAATTGCATCCGTGTTATATGTCTCTTCAATTTCCATTATTGTTTGTCTATGGCAAAGAAGGATATCACAATGGCCTGAAAATCTACAAAAGGTAAAGGCCAAATGTCAATGAACATGTACTATTCATACCAAATATACGATCGGCTGAACCATTATAGTTTGCTACCAAGAGGTGGAAAACTATTTTAGCAATATGTGGTTACTGCATATTGTGCCATTGAACAAGATCGATTAGATTATATTCGAAAAAACCAAAGCGAAATAAGGAATGAATACCTTTCAGGCCTATATGATGCTAGTGACTTGGGAACACGCCTGGTACTGAGTGCTTCCTTTACCAGCGGCCCTAGATATATGTATTCACATTATCTTGAAGCACTTGCCATTTGTCGTGTCCATGGGAACCCATCTTTTTTTTATCACTTTCATCGATGAATACAATAACAAACTTATCTAAATACGGTTTACAGACTCGGTTCATCAAATCCATAAAGACCGCCAGTGCATTGGTTAATCCGAAAGGCATAATGGTAAACTCAAAATGTCTATACCTTGTTCGAAATGCGGTTTTTGGAATATCGTCCTCATGTACTCGGAGCTGGTGATAACCCGATCGAAGATCTATCTTGGAGAAATAACATAAACCTTGTAGTTGATGAAATAAGTCATCAATTCTAGGGAGAGGATATCGATTCTTAACAGTTAACTTGTTCAATTCTCTATAATCGATACACATACGAAAAGAGTCATCCTTCTTCTTAACAAACAACACTAGTGCTCCCCACGGAGAATGACTCGGTCGTATGAAACCCTTGTCTTGTAACTCTTGGTGCTGACCAGACAATTCTTGCATTTTCGAGGGTGCTAAAAGATATGGTGGTAATCCCGACAAATCTTCTGGGAACACATCAACAAAATCCCGCACAACAAAAATATTACTCACTTTCGGTTCATCTACCTTCGCGTTCATTAAAGCTTTGGCTACTCCTAACGTATGCTCCCCTTGAACCCTAAGTGTCCTACTACCTTTCAATGGTATTTCAACCACCTTCTCATGAAACACTATCACAACCTTATTTTGGGACAACTAGTCCATCCCCACAATCACATCGAAACTTCCATGACCCAACGGTATCAAATTTATGGTAAACAGGGAATTTCCTAGTTCTAGTTTGCAGTCACGGATAATCCTATCAACTTCTACTTTCTTACCATCTCCTACTTCTATCACATAACAAGGATTTACAATACTAGGTTTCACATTTAGTAAGGGCGCAAATTCAGTAGAAATGAAACTAAAATTAGCTCCAGAATCAAAAAGTACAGAAGCAAAATGATCGTTCAAAGAAAAAGT
>BQNB010170213.1:0-13698 GCA_026074375.1 Tanacetum coccineum | reverse complement strand
ATATTGTATAAATCTTATAAGTTACAAGTTGTATTTTGTAAATAAAATGATATCTAGTTGCAAGCAATTGTGTATCCTTTTAATTTATAATGTATAAAAGTGTAAGTAACATTTATTTGCCTAAAGTTTAATAAAACTTTAGGTATTAGGTACAATCGAGGGTATTTGTTGAAGCGTTAATAAATTAACATGCTTTCGGTTACGCTTAAACGTACATTTATCGATAAACGTATTTAACTTACGCAACCAATAAAATAAATGAACAACGACCATAATTATTATCAAATTAATTATATAACATATGATTGATGTAAACGTTTGATGGTTTGATGCCCGTTTACATTAAACGATAATATTTGGCGTACACGATTTAACCTATTGCTTATGATTTAAAGTAAACACGTACATTACAAAAGGTACATTGTGGATTTGTTAACAACGTCGATGACCCTAAAACATGGGGTGTTATAAACATTGTAACTTGTTCTCCTGTTCTTAAATAACTTGTCTCATCATCCCTTATTGTGGTGTATAACGCTGACTCTTTATTTCTTTCTATGGCTTACTCTCATCGTCTCCTTCACTTTCTCTATTCGTTGATATATCTTTAATTGGATTTATCCCTAATTCTGGAGTAAAATTATGAATCTTTCTCTTCTCATTCAAATTCACTTCATGATGATCTCACTCCACTATAAGTTGTGAGACCTATTTAATATGGCTAGAAAGCCCTAAACGATACCAACATTGTAACTTGTTCTTCTGTTATTAAATAACTTATCACATTATCCCTTATTGTAGTGTATAACACTGACTCTTTATTTCGTTCTATGGCTAACTCTCATCTTCTTCTTTACTTTCTCAATTCGTTGATATCTCTTTAATCAAATTCATCCTCAATTCTGGAGTAAAATTATGAATCTTTCTCTTCTCATTCACTTTCACTTCGTGATGATCTCACTCCACTCTAAGTTGTAAGACCTATTTTATATGCCTAAAAAGCCCTAAACGTTACCAACATTGTAACTTGTTCTCCTGTTTTTAAAGAACTTGTCTCATCATCTTTTATTGTGGTGTAAAACCCTAACTCTTTATTTCTTTCTATGGCTTACTTTCATCGTCTCCTTCACTTTCTCTATTCGTTAATACCTCTTTAATTGGATTTATCTCTAATTTTGGAGTAAAATTATTAATCTATCTCTTCTCATTCACTTTCTCTTTATGATGATCTCCCTCCACTCTAAGTTATGAGACCTATTTTTTATGGATAGAAAGCCCTAAACGATACCAACATTGTAACTTGTTCTCCTGTTCTTAAATAACTTGTCTCATCATCCCTTATTATGGTGTATAATGCTGACTCTTTATTTATTTCTATGCTTACTCTTATCATCTCCTTCACTTTCCCTATTCGTTCATATCTCTTTAATTGGAGTTATCTCTAATTTTAGAGTAAAATTATTAATTTGTCTCTTCTCATTCACTTTATCTTCATGATGATCTCCCTCCACTCTAAGTTGTGTGACCTATTTTATATGCCTAGAAAGCTCTAACGATACCAACATTGTAACTTGTTCTCCTGTTCTTAAATAACTTGTCTCATCATCCCTTATTGTAGTGTATAACACCGACTCTTTATTTTGTTCTATGGCCTACTCTCATCTTCTTCTTTACTTTCTCTATTCGTTGATATCTCTTTAATTGGAGTCATCCTCAATTCTGGAGTAAAATTATGAATCTTTCTATTCTCATTCAATTTCACTTCATGAAGATCTCACTCCACTCTAAGCTGTGAGACCTATTTTATATGCCTAAAAAGCCCTAAACGTTACTAACATTGTAACTTGTTCTTCTATTTTTAAATAATTTTTCTCATCATCCCTTATTGTGGTGTAAAACCCTGACTCTTTATTTATTTTCATGGCTTACTTTCATCGTCTCCTTCACTTTCTCTATTCGTTGATATCTCTTTAATTGGATTTATCTCTAATTTTAGAGTAAAATTATTAATCTATATCATCTCATTCACTTTCTCTTCATGATGATCTCCCTCTACTCTAAGTTGTGAGACCTATTTTAGATGCATAGAAAGCCCTAACGATACCAACATTGTAACTTATTCTCTTGTTCTTAAATAACTTGTCTCATCATCCCTTATTGTGGTGTATAATGTTGACTATTTATTTCTTTCTATGGCTTACTCTCATCGTCTCCTTCACTTTCTCTATTCGTTGATATCTCTTTAATTGGATTTATCTCTAATTTTGGAGTAAAATTATTAATCTATCTCTTCTCATTCACTTTCTTTTCATGATGATCTCCCTCCACTCAAAGTTGTGAGACCTATTTTATTTGGCTAGAAAGCCCTAAACGATACCAATATTGTAACTTGTTCTCCTGTTCTTAAATAACTTGTCTCATCATCCCTTTTTGTGGTGTATAACACCGACTCTTTATTTCTTTCTATGGCTTACTCTCATTGTCTCCTTCACTTTCTCTATTTGTTGATATCTCTTTAATTAGATTTATCTCTAATTTTGGAGTAAAATTATTAATCTATCTCTTCTCATTCACTTTCTCTTCATGATGATCTCCCTCTACTTAAAGTTGTGAGACCTATTTTATATGGTTAGAAAGCCCTAAACGATACCAATATTGTAACTTGTTCTCCTGTTCTTAAATAACTTGTCTCATCATCCCTTATTGTGGTGTATAACACCGACTCTTTATCTCTTTCTATGGCTTACTCTCATCGTCTCCTTCACTTTCTCTATTCGTTGATATCTCTTTGATTGGAGTTATCCTTAATTCTGGAGTAAAATTTTGAATCTTTCTCTTCTCATTCAATTTCACTTCATGATGATCTCACTCCACTCTAAGTTGTGAGACCTATTTTATATGGCTAGAAAGCCTTAAACGATACCAACATTGTAACTTGTTCTTCAATTCTTAAATAAGTTTTCTCATCATCCCTTATTATGGTGTATAACTCTGACTCTTTATTTATTTCTATGGATTACTCTGATCATCTCCTTCACTTTCTCTATTCGTTGATATCTCTTTAATTGGAGTTATCCTTAATTCTAGAGTAAAATTATGAATCTTTCTCTTCTCATTCAATTTCACTTCATGATGATCTCACTCCACTCTAAGTTGTGAGACCTATTTTATATGGCTAGAAAGCCCTAAACGATACCAACATTGTAACTTGTTTTCCTGTTTTTAAATAACTTGTCTCATCATCCGTTATTGTAGTGTATAACCTCGACTCTTTATTTCATTCTGTGGCTTACTTTTATCTTCTCCTTCACTTTCTTTATTCGTTGATTTCTCTTTGCTTGGAGTTATCCCTAATTTTAGAGTAAAATTATTAATCTTTCTCTTCTTATTCACTTTCTTTTCATGATGATCTCCCTCCACTCTAAGTTGCGAGACCTATTTAATATGGCTAAAAAGCCCTAAACGATACCAACATTGTAACTTGTTTTCCTGTTTTTAAATAACTTGTCTCATCATCCCTTATTGTGGTGTATAACCCCGACTCTTTATTTCGTTCCGTGGCTTACTTTTATAGTCTTCTTCACTTTCTCTATTCGTTGATTTTTTTTACTTGGAGTCATCCTTAATTCCGGAGTAAATATTATGAGACTTTCCCTTCTCATTCACTTTCTCTTCATGATGATCTCCCTCCACTCTAAGTTATGAGACCTATTTTATATGCTTAGAAAGCCCTAAACATTACCAACATTGTAACTTGTTCTCCTGTTTTTAAATAACTTGTCTCATTGTCCCTTATTATGGTGTATAACCCCGACTCTTTATTTCGTTCCATGGCTTACTTTTATAGTCTCCTTCACTTTCTGTATTCGGTGATTTTTGTTTACTTGGAGTCATCCTTAATTCTGGAGTAAATTTATGAATCTTTCTCTTCTCATTCACTTTCTCTTCATGATGATATCCCTCCACTCTAAGTTGTGAGTCCTATTTTATTTGCCTAGAAAGCCCTAAACGTTACCAACATTGTAACTTGTTTTCCTATTTTTAAATAATTTTTCTTATCATTCCTTATTGTCGTGAATAACCCCGACTCTTTATTTCGTTCCACGGCTTACTTTTATCGTCTCCTTCACTTTCTCTATTCGTCAATTTCTATTTTCTTGGAGTCATCCTTAATTCTAGAGTAAAATTATGAATCTTTCTCTTCTTATTTACTTTTTCTTCATGATGATCTCCCTCCACTCTAAGTTGTGAGACTAATTTTATATAGCTAGAAAGCCCTAAACGATACCAAAATTGTAACTTGTTTTCCTGTATTTAAATAACTTGTCTCATCATCCCTTATTGTGGTGTATAACCTCGACTCTTTATTTTGTTCTATGGCTTACTCTCATCGTCTCCTTCACTTTTACTATTTGTTGATTTCTCTTTGCTTGGAGTCATCCCTAATTCTGGAGTAAAATTGCTAATCTTTCTCTTCTCATTCACTTTCTCTTCATGATGATCTCCCTCCACTAAAAGTTTTGAGACTATTTTATATGGCTAGAAAGTCCTAAACGATACCAAAATTGTAACTTGTTTTCCTATTTTTAAATAACTTGTCTCATCATCCCTTATTGTGGTGTATAACCCCGACTCTTTATTTCGTTATATGGCTTACTTTTATCGTCTCATTCACTTTCTTTATTCGTTGATTTCTGTTTACTTGGAGTCATCCTTAATTCTAGAGTAAAATTATAAAACTTTCTCTTCTCATTCACTTTCTCTTCATGATGATCTCCATCCACTCTAAGTTGTGAGGCATATTTTTTATGCCTAGAAAGCCCTAAACGTTACTAACATTGTAACTTGTTCTCCTATTTTTAAATAACTTGTCTCATTATCCCTTATTGTGGTGTATAACCCCGACTCTTTATTTCGTTCCATGGCTTACTTTTATTGTCTCCTTCACTTTCTCTATTCGTTGATTTCTGTTTACTTAGAGCCATCCTTAATTTTGGAGTAAATTTATGAATCTTTCTCTTCTTATTCACTTTCTCTTCATGATCATCTCACACTACTCTAAGTTGTGAGACCTATTTTATATGGCTAGAAAGGCCTAAACGATCCCAACGTTGTAACTTGTTCTCCTATTTTTAAATAACTTATCTCATCATCCCTTATTGTGGTGTATAACCTAGACTCTTTATTTCTTTCTATGACTTACTCTCCTCGTCTCCTTCACTTTTACTATTCATTGAATTCCCTTTGCTTGGAGTCATCCCTATTTCTAGAGTAAAATTATTAATCTTTCTCTTTTCATTCACTTTCTCTTCATGATGATCTCCCTCCACTCTTACTTGTGTGACCTATTTTATATGCCTAGAAAGCCCTAAAGGTTTAGGTATAGAAGTATTAAAATCAACTCCTTTCATTTTCATAGATTGAGCTCTTTTTAAATATATCTTATCTTCTTCATTTATAAAGTTTGAAGGTATGTATGTTGAATGTCTATATGATTCACCTATTCTGTTTCCAAAATATATTTCTATATTTCCATTTGTATGTTCTAAAATATTAGTTACATCTTTATTTAATTTTAAAGGTTTTGGTTTAACCATTTCTTCTAGGTTCCATGTTTGATTTCTTGTTATCTCATCCCATTTTAATCTTTTAGGTGTACATATCTAAGAGTTTTCTAAATTAGCTTCAAAAATACCAGTTTCATTTTTAGGAACATCTATTCTAGCACGGGGATTTACAGTGGTGGCCATTGTTTTATAATATACTTTGTATATAACTACTAAAGGATCTAATCCTTCTTTTATTTCTATATATTTTGTCTTTATCTCTAAAGTTAACACATCTAATATATTTGGATCTTTTAAAGCTATTGTAAAATTTGGATAACAATTAAAATATATAGGGCCATTACATATATTAGACTCAACTAAAGTTAGCAACGACTGATCAAACTTAAGTAATCTAGCATCTCTAAGTATCATGCAAATAGGTGCACCAATCCCTATTCTAGTCACGGGTTTTATAGCTATCTGAACTAATCCAATATGTAGAAATTTATATGACTTTCTGTGTTCTTTAATAGCTTTTTTAGAAAATAATTTTATACTTTGATGATCTTGTAATAAAGGTAAAGTTTTCTCAGTAGTATTAATAGAATAACTTTGGAAAAATTCAAAAGACCGACTTTATAATTAGTTTTTAACACTTGTTTAGGAATATTCCAATTTTGTAATTTGTTTTCTATATTTGAAATCATAATTTCAACAGAATTAGTATGATCTTGTTCTTCTTCAATATCAAAAGAGGAACCATTCTTTCGATTTAGTAATAGTTTTGATATCTTATTAATGATGAATTATATTGTTTATATTGTGTTAAAGACAACTGAATAAAGTTTATATTACCTGAATATACAAATTCCACGGGACATCCTTATAATCGTCCTGGTACGGCCGTCTTACGCTCCCTGGTGCGGCTAATTCCAACGGACATGATCGACATGACTTACCAACGCAGTTATGTAATATTCATTTAATATGGAACTTATTCATTGGATTAACATAATATTAACACTGCAATTCATTAGTTATAAGACATGAAACCTATTACATTACCTTGAAATGGCTTTGATACCAATAGGAGACAGTATCAATGGTAATTAGGTCAAAATTAGTTTCTAGTAAAATAAATGATATAAAGTTCTATTCGAATAATACAATATATCTTAATCATAAGTATTTTAGTTAACAAAATTAAATCTGTAATAATTAATAAAAAAATGAAAAAATTTAAATAATTCATAACAAAAATCTTTATAAAATTATACCTTTATTTAAATCTTGATTACAACTTTGTTCAGAGATAAAAGTCTGATATAACGTCAGATTAAGTGTGTCAATCATATATTCTTCGCTTGCGGTTTGGCAAAAGATCTTTGGAGGTTAATGGCTAAATGGTGTTCTGTGGACCTTCCTGAAGTTTTTTCCATTTCGGATTGGTTTTCCTGGTTGGACGCTTCTCACATGCCGAAGCGTTCAAAGATAATTATCGAAGGGGTCGTTTCTACTATGCTATGGCACATATGGAATTTTTGAAATTGTCATGGATCTTCAGGGATATCAAACCTAAAAAGGCTAATATTTGGGATTCCGTCATTCATCAATCTTTTGTATGGATTTCATCTAGAAATCCAAAATTTAGCTTAAGATGGGTAGATTGGTTAAGAAATCCAATTGAGACTTATCCTATGTAATTCTTGTTTTGCTAGTTTTTGCTAGCTTTTTCGTCAATATAATGCCGCCGTTCAAAAAAAACAATAATCTGAAAATCTAAGGTTTTTGAACATTGGGAGGTGGATAATATAATGTGGGTTTTTTCTTCATAAAATGGAGTCTGATTCTTTCTTTGTTATCGCTTCTCTTTTATAGCTAAAGTCTTCAGTAATTGGTATAGAGAAACTATAATAAGAGATAAAGAAAGTTTAGATATCATTAAACAAGAATTATTCACATGAAATAATGTTATATTCTTTAAAACAATACAAGTAAGGGAATATATAGTTTTATCCAATCACATATTTCGTTTTAAAACAAAAGTTAAAAAATCTTTAAAAGATTAATTCATTAAAGGAAACATCTTCATCGAATTAAATTAGAATATTTAAAATGAACATATAATTATTTAATAATCATTTTAAAATCTAAAATTGGTATCTTTTAACTTTTGATGAACAACAAAGATTAATTCATGAAATTGTATGGTACTAGTATATTTTGATAAAAAATAAAGTATATTATTTGTCTCATGGTTTTTTTTTCAGTATATATTGTATTGAAAATATTGATTTTCCTTTTAGTGAAAAAATATTCAAGAAACACTAATCTTAATTATAAAACATATATGGATTTAGAAACAAAAGAAACTATAACCTGTATACATCCATCTGAAAATGATATATTAATAAATAAAGAATTTATAGGAATAAATTTATCTGAAGACAATGAAGACGAGAAAAAATGTTTATCTACGATAATCTATCAAAACAATTATACTAATGAAATGCTAAATACTATAGGACAACAATTAAAATAGAATAGAAATTGTAATTCTGAAGTAAGTATTCATAAACAATCAAGTAAAATATAGAAGAAGAATCGATAATTTTATAGCATATAATATAGATACGACTATAATTGTGAAAATCAAGATATGTATACTTACAAAGGAATTGAGAAAAATATATCTCAATTACAAATATCAAATATAAATGAAGAAGATAGCAGTTCAGAAGAAGACATTTTAGACATAGAAAATCAATTTAAAATAGATGAACTAAATAAAATAAATTATAAATCAAGCAATAACTACACTCCAAGAAAAAAACAAGAAATTATTATCCTAGACCCCAACCACCAGAAAATATAAATACGACAGAACGCCTAGGGTTAAAACAAGCCAGATTGATGGCACAACAATTAAATGAATGAATTAAATGGTTCAAACATTTTATCAAATATTAGATATATTACAAGAATGACTATGGCATCTAAATGCTTTTAAAACAGTAATAGTTAGTGAAGAAAAATAGTTTCAGTTCTTATATCATGATTTACAAGAAGTTTAAAAGGTTGGTGGGACAATTATGTAACAGAAATGGACAAAATAGTAATCTGTTCAGCTAAGAAAACTATAGTAAAGGTAGAAAATAATGTACAAGTCCAAGCTCAAGAAGATGATATGGTTAATACTTTAATTTATGCTATATTAAAGAACTTTGTTGGAAATCCACATGCTTATCAAGAAAGAAATTCTTCAATTCTATTAAATCTAACATATAGGAAATTATCAGATTTTCGATGATATAAAGATATTTTTATAACTAAAGTTACAAGTAGACCTGATTGTAAGGAAGCTTATTGGAAAGAAAGGTTTATTGCAGGATTACCCAAGTTATTTGCTGGAAGAATAGAAAAAAAAATTAAATACTGATTTCAATAATATGATTCCTCAAAAAGAATTAACATATGGAGAAATCATTAGCTATATTAATCAAGAAGGATTAAATATATGTTCTGAGTTTAAACTTAAACATCAAATTAAGAAAGAAGGACTAAAGTAGATTATAAGGAATTAGGAATTTTGTGAACTAACTTGTTATATCCATTGAAATTACCTCCGATCTAAATTTTAAGAGAATAACAAAAGAAACAAGCACATAAAGATATAGAAAACAAGTAGAAAATATTGAGCATATGGAAATAATTAAAACATTACGGATAAAAAGAATAAGGAAATTATAAAAAACATAAGACTCCATTATATGAAGCAAAAACCACACTTATTTTATCCACCTCCCAATGTTCATCAACCTTAGGATTTTCAGTTTATTGTATCTCGATACCCTATAAAAGGACGTTAGGTCGGACTTTTATCTGCTGAACAAAAGTGTAATCAAGATTTTATAAAGGTATAATTTTATAAAGATTTTTGTTTATGAATTTTAATTTTTTTTAATATTTTATTAATTATCACAGATTTAATTTTGTTAATTGAAATACTTATGATTATGATATATTGTATTATTCGAATAGAACTTTATATCATTTATTTTACTAGAAACTAATTTTATCCTAATTACCGAGTGCATCCTGTTCATATTGGATTAATATCAGAGCAAATTTGAATGTAAAGTAATAGGATGTTCATGTCTTATAATTAATGAATTTACAGTGTTATTTATGTTTAAATCAATGAATAAGTTCCATATTAAATGAATATTACATGACTGCGTTGGTAAGTCCTGTCTATCATGTCCGTTGGAATTATTCGCACTACGGAGCGTAAGACGGCCGTACCAGGACGATATGGGGATGTTCCCGTGGAATTGTATATTCAGGTAATATAAACTTCATTCAGATGTCTTTAACACAATATAAACAATATAATTCATCATGAATAAGATATCAAAACTATTACTAAATCGAAAGAATGGTTCCTCTTCTATATTGAAGAGACAAGATCATACTAATTCTGTTGAAATTATGAATTCAAATATAGAAAACAAATTACAAAATTGGAATATTCCTAAACAAGATGTTAAAACAATTTATAGAGTCGGATATTTTTGCTAATTTTTCAAAGTTATTATATTTTATACTAGAAAACTTTACTCTTTAATTACAGATCATCAAGTATAAAATTATTTTCTGAAAAAGCTATTAAAGAACACAGAAAGTCATATAAATTTCTACATACTGGATTAGTTCAGATAGCTATAAAACCCTTGACTAGAATAGGGATTGATGCACCTATTTGCATGATACTAAGAGATGCTAGATTACTTAATCTTTTTAGCGATTTCAACATTTATCTTTGATAATTTTGAGGCTGAAGTAAATTTTGAAGTAGACGTGCTAGGGGACTCTTGAATAAGACTGTTATAATATTTAATGACTGCTTCCTTGTCTGCTAGACTTTCATTTATCTGCTTCCACCATTTTGCACTAAACTGTCTTATTAATAATGGTGGTAAAGTACCTTCTGCTTCTTGTTTTTTGTGTGTAAAAGATAAAATCCATGGTAATTTAAAAATGGCTAAAAATTGGAGAGTGTACTCGAATGGAGGTATATCTTCTTGTGTAAACATCTTTTTGTACTGAATATATCCTGCTAAAACTTTTAAAGGAAAAGCCTCTGGGATTTGACCCATACATTTAAACCATTTGATAAACCATCCAAGACCAGAAACAAGAAATTATTATCCTAGACCAACACCACCAGATGTACAATACAAAGAACGCCAAGGGTTAACACAAGCCAGATATGATGGCACAACAATATATGAATGGAATATAGATGGTCAAACAGAATATCAAATATTAAATTTATTACAAGAAATGACTATGGCATCAAATGCTTATAAAACACGTAATAGTAGTGAAGAAAAAATAGTTAAAGTTCTTATATAAGGATTTACAGGAAGTTTAAAAGGTTGGTGGGACAATTATGTAACAGAAATGGACAAAATAGTAATCTGTTCAGCTAAGAAAACTATAGTAAAAGTAGAAAATAATGTACAAGTCCAAACTCAAGAAGATGATATGGTTAATACTTTAATTTATGCTATATTAAAGAACTTTGTTGGAAATCCACATGCTTATCAAGAAAGAAATTCTTCAATTCTATTAAATCTAACATGTAGGAAATTATCAGATTTTCGATGGTATAAAGATGTTTTTATAACTAAAGTTACAACTAGACCTGACTGTAAAGAAGCTTATTGGAAAGAAAGGTTTATTGCAGGATTACCCAAGTTATTTGCTGAACGAATAAGAAATAAATTAAATACTAATTTCAATAATATGATTCCATACAAAGAATTAACATATGGAGAAATCATTAGTTATATTAATCAAGAAGGATTAAATATATGTTCTGAGTTAAAACTTAAACATCAAATTAAGAAAGAAGGAATAAGTAGTAAAAAGGAATTAGGAAATTTTTGTGAACAATATGGTTATGAACCATTGAAATTACCTCAATCTAATTTTAAGAGAATAACAAAAGAAAACAAGTACAAAAGATATAGAAAACGAAGTAGAAAATATAGAGCATATGAAAATAATAAAACATACGATAAAAGAAAAGGAAATTATAAAAAACATAAAAAGATTCCATTTAATAAAGAAAATAATTATAAAGACACTATAATATGTTATAAATGTGGAAAACAAGGTCATACATCAAGAAATTGCTATACTAAGAAAAGAATTAATGAATTAAATGTTTCTGAAAAACATAGAAATCAAATTATGAAAATAATGATAAACGATGAAAGTGACATATCAGATTACGAAGAAGAAGATTTAAATATATTAGAAAATGAATCTACAAGTGAAGATGAATCTGAAATATGTGATTGCATTGGAAATTATACATGTGAAATAAATACTATAAATGAAGACGAACAATACGAAATAAACACTATAGACAAAGATGATGATGAGATAACATCATTAATTGATCTAGTAGATAAAATAAAAGATCCTAACACAAGAAAGATATATTATGATAAGTTAAAAGAAAAATTAGGAAAAACCAAAATTGTTGAAGAAAACAACACACAGATTTACAATTTTAATGAAATATGCAAAAGATTTAACAAAAATACAAAACCAATCACTATTAATGATTTACAAGAAGAATTAAAAAATATAAAATTAGAAATAACAATATTAAAACAAAGAATAAAAACATTAGAAGACAACAAAGAAAAAACAAACAAAAAAGAAAAAATACAAGAAGACAAATAAGCTTATTGGGCTGACCCGACCCATAAAATAGGTGCGGGTTGGTCCATTTAAGATTTCTTTATTTTCGGCCTCGTCTTTGACTTTGACTTTTCGGTGTGTCTTTGATTTTGACTTTTGCTGACTTTGACTTTGACTTTTCGCGACCTTTGACTTTGACTTTTCGCGACCTTTCCATTCCTGTGCTCGGTTTTGTCCGTTTTGGCTTGATTTTGTCCTTTAGTGAATATCCGTTACCTGCACAATCATAAATCACAAAGCACACAAATACAATGTATTTTTGGTATATTTTGGTCATTTTAGGCATGTTTTTATAGGCAAAAGGTATGTGTAATTAAGCACATGCCATTGACTCTGGAAGGATTTCCATTCGTCACTGTGAATACTAAAGAGTATCACTCTGAATGTTCTGGCAAGATCTCAAGAATAATACGTAGGACTCTTTGTTACCAAATGTTGTTTAAAGGTGAACAACAAGTGTTATACATGGATTGTGTCCTAATGAGATTTATAATTTGATCTCTTTTGGCTCTAGACTCGATTTGTGCACTTTGGTTTTAGTACTCGGAGGCTGGAGCTGACTGCTACCTATTCACTATTAACAATCTCGAAGTGAGATGTCAATAGGTAACGTGTGTATCTTCGTGACAAATAAGACAAGTTTCTTTTGAGAGAAACTCGAATGGCTGGGAAGGGTTGTGCATTGCATCACTGGGTCCATGACGTCTTTCTTCAATACCAATAATCATCTTTGTGATTTTGATAGTTTATGTATTGACCGGGTTTCTGCCTAAGGTGTGTGGAGGGCTTCTTTCTTTTTACCCTTTATCCATACATTTCTTTTTAATTCTTCAACCCCTTCAATACTTACCAAGACGTCATCACTAACACCTTGTTGTGATTGTTCCAGTATTAGCTCAACCTTAGTCGGCATTCTTCCCTTATTTTCATTCTTCTCCAACCATACCTAAGGACTTCTATTCTAACTATGGAATGTCCATGGGTAGATCCATCCGATTCTGGTTGGATCATAGGACTTATACCTAACCTTAACCACCTTATGACTTCATCGATGTCGTGAGTTAATTGGTTGTTGGGTATAGAGATCAAACCATAAAACCATTGATACAGACATTTTGAAATACTCCTCATACACATGTGCATCGAGATTCGAAATTGTTTTGCGCGTGAAGGAAAGTATAATAACCCGTAATTTTCATCAATATAAATATCCATGTATTAAATTAGATGCAATGTAATATCCATCTATAAAATTAGATGCAATGTAACATCTATATATACCACCTTTTTACAGTGAAAATTTTGCTTTATCTCATTATGTAACTTAGATTACATAACTAAAGTAAACAAGCTCACGCAACTACCTATG
>BQNB010170212.1:0-13698 GCA_026074375.1 Tanacetum coccineum | reverse complement strand
TGGAACTATTTACTCTACCAGTAGGAACTACATACCTACCAGTAGGAACTATTTATTACAAGATTCCTAATAGTGTGCCGGTAGTATTGTCGACTTTAGAACTTGTCCTGTACATCATTTCAAGACCTAACTGATTAGCAGGAATGGATAGTTTAAGAAGGCAACACTTAGGAAATCACCCAAATAGCCTATATGTGTGTTTTTGTCGACTTGTTACACTGACTTGTCGATCTCCCATGACAAACCCTTTTGTTGCACTTACTATTAGTGCAAGATTACCCTTAGATCACCCTTGTTAAACCAATCTATGTTTTCACCCTACTCTATATGTTTTGTTATACCATTTTACCTTAGCCTACCCTGTATTCTTTATTTTCTTTGTATTGAAATCTTTGGCTACTTAAGTCCATGGTTCGGGGGAATGGGAACGAAAATTATATGCTTTTGTTGAAGACCAATCAGTTATGATCTATAAAGACCCTCCTGTATCACCACTTTTGACATTGTTTATCTTAAGTGAGGGGATGTGCGTATAATATCAGATGTTGCAGGGGCAATAATTAAATATATAAACTCCTGTAACATTTTCATATTTATCATAGAAAAGAAGGTGTAACAAAAAGCCACCCATGTGCTAAAAAAATGTAAAGATGGTGCAAAAGTAAAAAATATAAAATGGAGCTAGTAGCCCATTATTGCACCAAGACATCTCAGTAAAATGGAGCTACTAGCCCATTATTACGCCAAGTCATCCCAATACTCATGAAGAATGAAGCTAGTAGCCCATTACTGAAGATCAGATTTTTGGACTTAACTCTTGGACCCATGGATAGACAATAGCTAGTTATGAAGACCTTAGATTATTTTAGACTATTTGTTTTGTGTTTTTATTAACAATCATTAAATGTGTATCACATGTCTATCCTAATCACTTTATCACCCTTTAAAATGATATTTCCCTTATTGCCTTTGAGAATTATGTAGACCCTAATTCTAACTGGTGTAGATTTGTGTACATTCCAAGCTTATGATATAATATATACTATAACTGTGCAATTGAGCGATCACCCCAAAAATGAAACACTTAGACTAGTGGAGAGCTGAGTGAGTTTTTATCCCCTTTTCGTGAGGTGTTCGGCTTTGATGTTTTCTAGCATAAAGAGTTTTATAAATTCATATTTGGAGGTTATTCTCGAGAAATCTTTTTATGAAATGTTTTAACAGGTTCTACTTGAGGGCAAGCAGAAGTCAAGTAGGGGGATTTGATAACATCAAATATTTAATACTTTTTGGTGGCAAAATACCCCCTATATTACCTGCAAATGTTTCACTAACACTCGAAAACAAGATATTTTCTATCATTTGTAATTTTTAGGTGAAATTAAGGAAAGTGACAGGAAACAAGGGAAAAAGGACTTAAAGTGTAAATTCTGAAGAATGTTACGGCGTAACACCATATCTAGTTACGCCGTAACCATATATTTGGAAAGAAATCTTGTCAAAGTTATAGTTATGGCGTAACACCTTATCCAGTTACACCGTAACCAAGAGAATCTACAAATATGGAATGAAGATCACGTACTTATGGACATTATTTGAAGGTTACAGCGTAACACCATATCTGGTTACGCCATAAAAACTGCTTAAATATGGAATGACGTGTATGATGGTTACAGCGTAACACCTTTATTGGTTGCGTCGTAACACGTTCGACAACTATAAATAGAGGCCTCATTTAAGCTATTCCGACATCACTTCCTCCACAGCTAATTGGAGAGGCGACAAAGGCTTCCACCGGGAGTCTAAGGGAGATCACACTTTACTTACTTTTTGTATTTAATCGTTCAAATATGAATACTGTAAGAATTATGAGTTTTCAATATATGATTTCTTCTATCTCTTACTATGTTTCCGTTACCATGAGCGGCTAAGCACTTAAAATGTTGGCCTAGTTATGTAATTACTTTTGTTATGATTGTTTCCTGTTAGATTATGGTTTCATTATATATTCCTTGACTATCGTGTAACCCTGGGTTTTGGTAGTACGAGTGGTTTGGACCTAGCTTGCCTCATCATTAGATTATCTAGTCAATATGGATCCAATGGGTACTAGGGAGGATCACTAACTCCTTACCTAGTGTTGGAACTAACTGGTCACTGCACTTATCACTTAATGCTTAAAAAGTATATGAACTCTTTTAGAGGGGGTTAATAATCTTTACAGGTTATTAGATATGTTTTGAGAATAGTTGGGATTAATCACTACAACCTGGATAACCTACCTCCTGGATAATTCAGGATTCATTCAGAATCGCAGGGAGTATAGGATAGACTATATATGCATATTCAAGTCTATCGACCTTAGAAACCGCTAATGAAACCATAGTTTAACATTGCACAGTAAAATGTATTCATAACAATAGTAATAAAGTAACTAGGTTAGCATGTTTTCTCTCTTGATCTCTCCTATCCTTTTACTTTTCAGTTATTTATTTTATTATTATTTATTTATATCAAATCAATTCTAAAAATCATTTTCAAAACGTGACATTTAAAATTAAAACTAATTACAACTTAGCTCTTGGGACGACCTTGGATTTACCATTCTATACTACCCATTTTGGATTCTCTGCCCGTTAGTGCGTTGTTAGGCAGATCGAGTTTTATAAATTTATAACTTGATAAAAATATATTTTAAAATAAAATACGCATCAGGCCTGATCTCAATAGCAAAGCTATAAATGAGTCTCAGTATAGAGGTATGATTGGACCACTACCTAACTGCAAGCAGACCTAACATTCAATTCTCAATTGCTTATGCAAAACATCAAGCAAATATAAGGAATCCCACCTTATTTTGTTGAGAATTTTTAGGTACCTAAATGGTACTCCTAGTCTTGGTCTTCAATGTCCAAAAAGTTCAGGTCATGACCTAAAAGGATAATAAGACTGACTGTGCTGGATGCAACATGGACAGTAAAAAAAGTTCAAATGATTGTCAGTTGCTTGAAGGCAAGCTTGTTTGCTGAAGTGCAAATAAGCAGCAATCTGTAGCTAAGTTCTCAACTGAAGATGAAGATATAGCTGTCACTGGATGTTATGCCATCATACTATGGATAGATTCTGCTTTTAAACCTAGCAGTACTAATACACGAAGCAGTACAAATACACAAAGCAGTACAAATACATGAAGCTGAAGATATAGTTGTTGCTGGATGTTATGCCATCATACTATGGATAGATTCTGCTTTTAAACCTAGCTGAATATATAGCCATTGCTGAAGTGTAATAATAAGTAGTATATGCTTTTAAACCTAGCAGTACTAATACACGAAGCAGTACAAATGAGTAAATGAGCAGCACTATATAATATCAGCAGCACTAAGTACATATACCTGGCAGTATAACTGCTATCCTTAGTAGTACTAATGTGAACATGGCAGCATTAACCAAATACATAAGCAGTATTCATATGTAATCACATAACTGCCAATAAGATCACATCCAAATCATATCTACTAACCACGTCCAATAAACCAGGAAGTTATTTTGGGATAAGAGTACAATCCCTACAAATTAGGATTTAATTCATTATACCATACCCCAAAAACCGCTAATCTTAACCATATCAACTGTACTCATATATTCTTCACGATGTAACAGTAGCAAAAACAAACTCATGTACATGCCTTTGATTCACGAAATACCATAACTTCAAGCCTGCTATTGACGCCATTTTTAAGGTTTTTCAAACTTCAAATCCTTGTCAATACCTGCTGCGTTTCACACATTTCTGCTGATGTTTTTCCTCTCCAAGAATCGAACACAGCGAGCATAGCAGCAGTAATGATCTCTTGACTTCAAAAAAAATAATCATAGTCGTCCTTATTTTTTTTTAAGTATCCAGACGACACTTTTTAAATGTCACAAAACTGTCGCTAATCCGTCGCTAATTTGTATTCTCCTTCCTCCCATAACATTTAGCGACACTTTTTCTGTCAGTAAACTGTTACTAATGTGTCACTAATTGTGCATTCCTTTGGCAGTAGTAATAAGTAAGGAGCAGCATTAAGTTTATATTGGCAGTATAAATGTAAAGCATGTATAATACCATCATAACTTCTTTCTCCTTCTGAAAAGCGAACACTAGATAAAGTGTTGTTTCTTCTTTTGTTCAAGAATCAAACACAGAAACCTTGTGTCTTCAAACATTGTTGTGACTTTAGCAGTATTAACCATAAACCCTGGGAGTTAGGTTTTTGCTTGTTGTTTGAACACAACAAAACAAATCAGCATGATCCAATAGCATCGAATTCAGCAGCCAAACACGAACCAAGAATGTTCAGATCAAAAGATCAGATATATTTATAAGCACCAAAGACGTGTAACCTTTTGCCTTCATAAATTCACCAATAAAACACCTTGTTGATCCTAGATCGAGAGCCACCAGGCTCTGAAACCAATTGTGAAGTCTAAAGAATCGTTGTAAGCTCAGATGGTTTAGATCTATATCTAGGAAAAATAACAATAAACATGAAAGAATGCATAGCGGAAATAACATAATGAACAAAGTTATTTCAACAATGTTTTTCATTTATATTATTCACTATTCGCCCCAATTCTAGATGATCAATTCTAGAACGGTTACTCTAACTAGTAACATGATCAATGAAACATTAATCTTGAGGCTACAACACTCATTCTAGGCGTTTACAATGAACCACATGCCTAGAACACACACACCTTTAGTCGACTACATTTTCTGTGCACATGAAACTACACGCCCAATGATCTCTTTATATAGTAGTGATCATCTAGGTTTACAATGGATAAGAACAAATATAATTAGGAAACAAATAATATCTTCCTAACTTTTATCTTTATCTTCTATATCTTTTATCTTCTTAAGGAGATCTTTTAGAATTTTTAAAATCTTCCATCTTTTGAAGAATTCTAGTTTTGCGTTTAAGTCCTTTTGTTTCATTCTTTTATTTATTTTGTCTCATCAAATCAAGAATCCCAACAGATATCATATATGAAAAGTTACACAACAATCCAATTATGTATTCATGAAAAAACAAAGCTCATTGATTTCAGATCAAGAATCAAACTCACAAATAGGACATTGAATTCCTTTCATTCCATTCAATATAAACTTGATGATATCTTCATCAAGCCTCTGGATGAGCCAACTTTCAAAAGATTGATTGTTGAACTACGCATGTCAAACATTGATTTAAAACTTGAAGCTTCAGTACAAACTAAAAAAAACTAAAGCTTCAACGCTTTCATCCAAAACTGAACAAATTTTCATATATTAAGCGTCAGTTCAGTTTTTGCATACAACCTTTAGCTTGCTTAAATGAAGTTACTGAGCAACCACATATATCTCATTCATAGATTTGCATAAGCATGTGTGGTTTTGTCGCCTTTGCTAGAGCACATATTGGTCAAATCAAGAACTGAACAAAACTGAGTCATTTTCTTTAGTTCAGTTTATAAAATGATTTTATCTAAGCCTTTAGCTGTCTCTCGAGTGAAGAAATTGAGAAATCACATTTGTCTCATTTATGGATTTGCATGAAAAGTTGTGATTTTGTCGCCCTCACTGGAAGATTAATGATGATGAAGATTACAATAATCTGTTCAGCATAACTTAACACCAAACCTGAACCTAGTTCAGCTTTTTCAAACATCAATCTCAAGGTCAGTTTTAAAACAAATGTGATCCTCAAAAGTAATATTTTTTTATTAAAACAATTTCCTTTTCAAAGAAGTTGTTTAATTTACATATATGAATATAGGACATCCAAAAGTTAGAATGACCTTGTCATTTTTCTCTCACTTACTTTTTCAGTAAATAAACGGTTGTTCACTGTTCTAGGTGTCAGATGCATCTTTGCTGACTTTCATTTAATACAAAGTTTAGAACACATGTTGAAAACAAACCCTAAACATTCCTCATAACTTCATAAACCCTAAATTTCTCTTCACCAACTCATAACTTCTAAATGGCAGTTATCAAATTGTCAAAGATAAAAGTGAAATTTTTTGAAATCATATAATCTACCACCACCTATCACAACTTATTTTCTCACAAACACAGATCAAACTCACCTAAAACACACACATTTATAATTTAAAACAAATCTAATCATCAAAACCCTATTCATATAAAATGGCAAACCAAGAACAAGCTCTACCACAATAGGAAATTGCTAAAAACCCTGCTCCTTTCACTCATGCAAAACAGGTTAGCTTTTACCTTGAAGATGTCATCCTAAATACCAACAATGAGGTTGCTCTCCTCTACCCATAACACTCTAACAAAAAGGTTTTCCTATGTGTCTCTGACTTTATATCTAAGTGTTGTATTAGGGAAGCATTTACTAGATCCCCAATCAAATACAAGGAATACCTATCTGAGTTTTGGTACTCAGTAAATGCTTTAGGCAACTTAAAGGTATCCTTCTCAATTCCCACTGGTGGGATTTATTGATTATTAGGGGTAAATACTTTTAGGAAAGCTATTAGAACACATTATCTTTCTCACTCTAGTGACTATATGGACCCATCCTCTATTGACATAGTGAGACATTGGTTTTCAACAATCGGGTATGAGGAAGAAATGTTTGCCAAAGGCACTCTCAAGAAGAGTCTACTTCCTCCTAGGTGGAAACTGCTAATGGCACAAATCATCCAGTGTTTAAGGGGTAAAACTAGAGGTTTTGATCAAATAACCAATAAAGATGCCATCATTTTGTATTTTATAGCCAATGGTGTCAACATTGAGTATGCCATGATTTTCTGGGAAGATATTATCAACAAGCTGAAAAAGAAAAATAGGGAAAAAGTTGTCCCTTACACAAGATTTTTATCCTTTCTAATGATGCAGAAGATGAAGGATGGGTATGGAGATGGTGACGTTACAATACACCCCACTCAAATCTTTAGTATCAATAATTAGGCACTGAAGCCCAACCAACCTGAAGGACCTCCCTTTACAGACCACATGATAGCAATCTGCAATGCAGAGAAGCCCATGGATTTTAAAGCTCCCAAGCCCTCTTCCAATGCTGAGAGGGTTCCCCAAGGCACAAAGCCCGAAGCTAAACCTAAACACAAGAAGCATTCAACTTTAAAACAACCCCTTGTGTCCAGCAGTGAGGTAACTAAAGGTGGGTCTTCCAAAGCACCCACTGGCTCTAAAACTGGCCATTTGAAAAGAAAGAAAGTCCAACTCGGCCATGGACTCCAACCCAAGCTAGACTTCAGCTTCCACTCTAGTAGTTGTTGAAATGCATAAAGAGGACCTGCAAGCAACTGGTGGCCCAACCTCTTTAGCGGTCACCAGTGAAGCAAGAGCCAACCCTCAGCTCACTAGTGGTATGTCAGCATTTAATTTAAACAAGCCTATTTATTCAACATCTTTCATTATTCACTCTCAGTCTGCATCAAAAAATGATGCTTCAGCAATTTCCATAGCTGGAGTTGATCCTAGAATTTCTGCTCCTAGTGATTTTATACCTTACCAATAAGGTATGAATGAAGGAACCAAAAATAATTCATATGATCACTTATTTGCAGGTACTGACCCACATGTTCTTGTAGGCAAAACCAAATCTGTTAGTGATGGGTTAGAAACTGTCCTCACTACACCTAAAACAGGAACAAGTAACGCTGCAAAAACAAGTAAAGAAATCAAGTTTGGGGCAATTAAGCTTGAAGATCTGGCAAAGCTGGTGCCTAATGTCAAAGTTGATTTCAAGGACCTAGACTCTCCAGAAGATGATCTTATCATTGTGGTTGATGATAGTGAAGAGGATGAGGAAGACAAGAATGCAGAAATTCATTCTACCACAAATAATGAAACTGAAGACATTTCAGCTTCCACACCTCCATCTCTAAGGTCCATTAAGCTTTAAGAACTCAAAAATTAAGTTCTTTTTTCCCAGTCTCAAAAGCATACACTAGAAACTAAGAAGAGAAAAGCTGAAGCTGAAATCACTAGACTGAAAGCTCAACCCTTCTTTCCCAATATGGGACATCTTAATGAGCATCTGGTAAAGTCCCTTACTGCTGAATTTTCAAAGATTTTATCTGCTCATAACTTTAGCAGCTCACTACCAACTGAGCTGAAGGACCTTCCCTCCAAGTTTGATAAACTTACTGAAGAAGTAAAAGGGTTAAAGAAACAAGTTCATGAATTGGAGATTGAGCTACCAGGAGATTTGAAAGAAATTCCCTCTAAACTAGAAGAATTTACAAAGACTATCACAAGTCTTACATCACAAGTTGCTGAACTGAAGACACTTCAGTGGGAACTTATAGAGGAATTTGTTTCACTACATGTACAAGTTGAATCAGTTCAAGCAAAGCTACAAACCTTAGATGCTCTTCCAGGTCTCTTGCTAAATATCATAAAAGGTTTAAATAAGTTTTCTTAGGTTTTAAATTCTGTCTTATCAAAAGCTGGAGAACAAAGTGTTCCTTCAGCAGGCCAAGCTGACACTATGCCTGCTGAGGGGGAGAAGAACATAAACCAAGCAACCATCTCCCAGCTCTTTTAAAGACAAGCTGAAAAGAATGCTGAAAAAGAAAACCTAAACAACCAACAACACCACTACCTATTCCACCAATCATCACAACCACTACTCACATGCAATCTACCTTCCTCTTAAAACCACCCAAAAGCTCCTCTCAACCTAAGGGGGAGCAAACAAAGATATCCAAGGGCAAAAAGGTCATGTCTTTAAAGGATGTTGAAGAAAAGAGTACAAAAAGTAATTCTGATGATGAGATAACACATGTGCCTGGTTCCATGGTTTAATCCTCCAAGAAAAAGGAATTAAAAAGGTTTGACTTTGTCACTGAAGATGGAGAACATGTCTATTTAACTAAAGAACAAATCAGTGCACAAAAGAAAATAGAGGAAGAGGCCAAAGCTGAAGCTGCTAGACGTGAAGGTGAAATAAGGAAAGAAGAGCTGATTGATCTTCTTGGTCCTAAAGTGGTGAACAAGTACTATAATGACAAATTACAGTATGACAGATAATGTGATAAAATGCTGAACAGAAGAGCAAAATCAAGAATCACCAACTGTGATATCTTGAATAGAAAGGTTCCAATTACCTTAAAAGTATACAGAGAGGATGATACAAGTTAAATCATTTATGAGTTCAAAGCCAGTGATTTACATCTAGGTGAATGAAGAGAAGTTGTTACAACTTGCCCTAACAAAAAAGGTAAAGGGTAGACTTCCATCTACAAGCAAATACAAGAAAGAATGGACTATCTCCGTACAACTAAAGATGAACTGAGAATCGACTTGGACAGATCTCTAAGTGATTAGGATCCATTGGATAGACTGAATGATCTGGAAAACAAGAAAAGAAAGCATGTTGATGAAATTCATGACTTCTGTTGGGTTCAGTTCTTGAGCCCTTCAGTCTTTCAGTAGATTTAAACATAAAATCCCCTAAGTTACTCAAGCTAAAGTAGTTCAGTTTAAGATGTTGAAGTTCCTTCAGCATCAGCTCTTCAGGTCCTTAGAAGATTGGGAAGTATCTTCTTCAATGTATGCAGCGGTACAGAAACTAAAGAAGGCCCTTGGTTGGAGCTTTAGTTTAGCTTGGTTGACAATTCTAAGCTAAACGTAGTCTATCTCCTTAACAGAAGCTGAAACATAAGTTTCACTTCTAGAAGGTTTACAAGGCGGGAAAAAGATTGCTTTATGCCAAAAGGAATAAAGCAATCTCCCTTGGAAAATGTGCTTCTAAAGTCAGCAAAGAAGTACACTCGCTTTTCCTCAAAGGACTGTACCTGGTACTCTAAAACATGTCAACATTTAATGTTATCTCAACCACCCATTAGATGTGTGACACGCGTACTAGGTTAACTTGTAAACCCTAGTCTCTTTTCCTATAAAAGGAAAGAGATTCCCAGAGTAAATGTTATCTCTTCTAATTAATGTGAAAACATATTGAAGAGTTCATTTATCTCGCAAACAAACTGACTCGTAGCACTGAAAGCTGAAGCTTCAGTTTTGGTCATAACAAGTTTGTTTTCTTAAACTCTTAACATAGGTAAAAGTTTAAGTTCGAAGGAGATAACACCCCATTGTCATTCAACCACCTTGCTATTCCGCAAGCAAGGTGTGTCATAGATTCTTTATTTGATTCTAATAAAAGCCTATATGTTGAAAAGTACTTCTGTGTGTTTTAAACTTGTTCTTTATATTGTTTATATATATATATTCGTTTAAAACTCACTTCGTTGCCATGGAATGTAATTAGACTAAATTAATAAACTTTATATCACATTTCAAGGGACCAACAATTAGTATTAGAGCCTTCTGGTTTATAAAATATTGTAATAAAGGTTATATATATAAAGGCTAAAAGATTTTTAAAATCAGGATCTATCTTAAATGGCAGCAACAGAGGTATAACAGACTCTTGAATATAGGGGTGGCCAGCTAAATGCCGCTCCTGTACTAGAGGTGGAAAATTTCACAAATTGGAAAAGAGGTTCATGTGCCATATCATTGGTATTGAACCTCAATTTGAAAACATTATTTCAAACGATCCTTTTATCCCTATGGCAGCTGGTCAAAGGAAGCCAGAGGCACAATGGACAGTTGGTGAATTGTCTACAACTAATGGATTCTTTATAGTTACAATGTTGAGAGGAATACACACGGAGACTGGTGGATCCATATTCCATGAGATTTGAACGAAATAACAGGGTGTTCAATAATGAGATTAAACATTAATCAAATGATTACATTTTAAGAATAGGGAAAAGGGGTATGTTCTGGACGATGTATGGGAAAAATGTCAACAAAACTACAAGAAAACCAATGAAGCATGGCACGACGAGGCATACGAGGAGGACAAAATGAGGCGAATTGTGGACCAGAAGACCGACTATGATCCCTCCTATGTTCACGTTAAAACTTTTGAAGTAAAAAAATATTCTTTTAAAGGAGGACGTAGTTTTATATGTATTACTGATCATGAAGATGAAGCCCTACCATTAGGACATGTGAATGGAGCATGATTTAAGGCTATGATTAGGAAAGAACTAAAGGGCCATAAGTATGTTCACGAAGTAACATAGAAGGGGCATGAGTCTAAACTTAATGACTCGTTAATAAACAAAAGTGCTTGTCGGGAAACAGAACCCGTCATTTATTTAATGAAATTTCTTTTTGCATTAGTTGGTTTGCATGTTTATTACTTTATATTGCAGAATACAGAAGCTAGGAGGCAATTATCGAGACCGACTCGACTCATAATCATGTGGTAACTTTGCTGAATTTGTAGCAGTTACGGCGTAACAGCTTTAGTTTACGCAGTAACCATTATAGTTATGACGTAACCCATTTCATGATTACGCCGTAACACATTATCCTTTCACACGTTTGTAAAGCCCATTAGGGTTTCCTTGGTGTATAAAAGGAACCCTACGGCACAATGTTTAGAAAGAGATTGAAATAGTATTCTAATAGAAATTAATAGCAAATAGCAAAGTTTTATATTGTGTTCTTCTTAGTACTTGTGTTAAGATTCCGCATTAGCACATAGTATTCATAGTCAGTGTCTCTTATATAGTTGATTTGGATTTATTCAAGTTAGCTATTGTCCTACAAAAGGCTAAACAGATCCAAGACTTTAGACCTACAGAAAGGGCACGAGTCTAACTTAAAGACTCGTTAATAAATAAAAGTGCTTGTCTGGAGACAACCCGTCTTTTATTTAATAAAATTTCCTTTTTGTATTAGTTGGTTTGCATGTTTCTTACTTTGTTTTGCAGAATCCAAAAGCTATGAGGCAATTATTGAGACTGGCTCGACTAATAATCATGTGGTAACTTTGCTGAATTTGCAGCAGTTACGGCGTAACAACTTTAGTTACGCTGTAACCACTACAGTTACGACGTAACCCATTTACTGGTTACACCGTAACACCTTAAAACCTAAAAAATTTACCACTTGATTACGACGTAGCCATCTTAGTTACGCCGTAACCTCCTTTTGAAATCATAAAAATTTAAGTTTTAAACATGTCTAAACCTTGTATAAGTGAATTAACTTTGTGGGTATGTTCTCTGGAAGCCCTCACGAGACTAAACTCGTCCACTTGGGCCACCAAGTGGTTTAAAAGGCTTGTTGCATATGCTAAATGCAACCGTGATTCCTACGAAAGTGAGTTAGGTTTGTATTTCCTGTACACTTCATAATTCTTATAGAGCGATTTTATGCTTTGGTTTGTTTTGTGATCACAGGGGATAAAGAGCTTTCGGGAAGACGGAATTTAAGATTTTTGCTAAATTTCAAACTTTGAAGCAATGCTCAGGTAGTTTCTTGTCTTAATTCTACTCTTTTCTTTTTATTTCATTTCCTTAATGTACAATAGGGACATTGTACAAATCAAGTGGGGGGGATGGGAGTAGAATTAATACTTGACGTATGTTTTGCCTTTGATTTTCTAGTTTTCTTTGAAAATTATGGCAATTTTAAAATTTTTGACAAATTTTTCTTAAATAACTAGAATTAATCTTTACCGAATGCACATTACCCTTTATTATACTTGGTGAGATTTAAGCCTAGTATTCCGTTTCTATTATATTTCTCAAAAATCCACCAAAATATTGAGTGTGTCGGTAGTATTGTAGACTTTAGAACTTGGACTGTACATCATTTCGAGACCTAATTGTTTAGCTTGAATAGATAGTTCAAGAAGGGAACACTTAGGAAATCACCCAAATATCCTATATGTGTGTGTGTTTATCGACTTGTTACACTTACTTGTCGACCTCCCGTGACAAACCCTTTTGTTGCACTCAGTATTAATGCAAGATACCCCTAGATCGCCCTTATTAAACCAATCTATGTTTTCACCCTACTCTATATGTTTCGTTACACCATTTCACTTTACCCTACTCTGTAGTCTTTATTTTCTTTGTTTTGAAATCTCTAGCTACTTAAGTCCATGGTTCGGGGGAATGGAAACGAAAAATATATGCTTTCATAGAAGACCAATCAGTTATGATCTATAAAGACCCCATGTATCACCACTTTTGACATTGTTTATCTCAAGTGGGGGGATGTGCGTATAATATCGGATGTTGCAGGGGCAATAATTAAAGATATAAACCCTTGTAGCATTTGCATATTTATCATGAAGAAAAGAGGGTGCAATAAAAAGCTACACATGTGCTAAAAATGTAAAGATGGTGCAAAATAAAAATGAAAAATGGAGCTCATTATTGCACCAAGACATCTCTGTAAAATGGAGCTAGTAGCCCATTGTTACACCAAGTCATACCAATACTTATGAAGAATGGAGCTAGTAGCCCATTGTTGAAGATCAGATTTTCAGACTTTGATTCTTAGACCATGGATGCACAATAGCTAGTTATGACAACCTTAGATTATTTTAGACTAATTGTTTTGTGTTAACAACCATTAAATGTGTATCCCATGTCTATCCTAATCCCTTTATCACCCTTTAAAACCATATTACCCTTGTTACCTTTGAGAATTATTTAGACCCTAATTCTAACTAGTATAAATTTGTATACTTTCCAAGCTTATGATATAATACATGCTATGGCTCTGCAATTGAGCGATCACCCTGAAAATGAAACACTTAGACTAGTGGAGAGCCGAGTGACTTTTTATCCCTTTTTCAT